>APFE031571004.1:3714-48147 GCA_000404065.3 Pinus taeda
ACATTTTGCTATTGGTTTGGTAATCCCTCTGTCTATATTTCTAGAGTAGTCAATTTTGTTCCCTTTCAGACTCCTTAAAAGAAAAGGTCCATCTAAGTACTTGTCACTTCAGGCTCATTAAAAATCAAAGGCAACTAAAGTCATCTTTAGCTTTTCCTTGACTCTTAAAAATTGAAAAAGCAAGTTGTGTCAAAGAGACATAAAATTCATTTAATTCAGAATAACATTTTTCCCTTTTTGTTTCGAGTTGATCAAGTAATCCACAATCGTGGAAAAAAGTCAATCAAAACCATGTTGTTTGTGGAGACTAACGATTCAACCATCTTTGACTCTAGAAAAGAAACCATTCTAGGCCAAGCGATCTCGTTTAACTTGGTCAAAGTCTCCTAGTTTATTTGAAACTTATGTTTCAACATCCTCAAAGACTCCAGTTACTCCAACTATTTCTGGTATCCCTGCCTCTACAGAAGAAGTTCCACAGTTACAAGAGGACATTAGAACTGATCCTAGTGTAACGGCAAACACTTATATTCCTGAACCAACTCCATCTAGGGCTGATTCAGAAGGTGTCACCCCTCCAACATTTGTTGCTATAGAGTCTACACCCTATTCGACACCAGAAATATTTTATGAACTAGATGGTCTGCCTGTTCCGCCTGGACTGATTGCTATAGAAGAGATTGTGGAGGATCATCCATCTAGTACTCCATTGCATTTTGGAATTAGCATCCACCTATATCCTTCTACTACAGAAGTTAGTCACCCTTCATTCCAGGTTCCTGTAGAACTGCTAAGAAATATTTTGGATAAACTGGGTATGTTTCAACAACCATCGACATCTAGGACTATGTCATCTGATACAGTAGCAGTAGAACCTCTTTCTACCACTCCAGTAATGTTCGTTGGTGTACCTTTCGTCCCAACTAGTTCTCAACCGCTAGATTGAGTCCACCTAGGGACTGTTTCAACAATATGGTTTGTTCCTATTTGTTCATTAGGAACCTTATCTATAATTTCTTATGTTGAGCCTCAGCAAATGGATCCTTCACAACAGTATAAATTTGGGTAGTCCTGTCTCCAAAGGCCAATTTTCCCTTTGAACATTGGATTACCGACATATGGGGGGTAGTATGCCTTTTCATTATTCCCTCTAGGAGAACAACAATATGAGAGTTCTCAACAGAATTTAGATCAAGCTGGAATCACATCCAGTGATTGGGTACCAACAATACCTCAACAGCCAAGAGTTGTATATTCAATGCAACAAAATCAACATGTGTCGAACATTCCCACTACATGGGCTATTGTGGCGGTGTCGCAAATACAAGCGCTGCCTATTGTATGTCAACCTCTAGTACTCGTTTGAGCCTAAGTCGCCTCAGTTAAGGAGCCACCAAAGGGAGTAGTACACAAATCGTCATTTAATCCCCTTGGTCGAACAACACATAATTATAATATAGTAGAGGATCTGGCCCAATCACCATCCACTATGTCGACACTTGAAGTACTTGAAATTGCCCCTCCCAAAAGTAAGCTCTATTATCAGCAATAGGTGGGATTGACCGAGTGGATTCCAATCTTGTGGCCTTTAATCATAAATGATATAAACACTCAGTTACCAGCTCAAATTGCTTTCCTCATACAAGTGAAATCCTTCAACAAAACTATTCATCAAACAATCATTGGTGAGGGGGAATCTGCATGCATTATGTCAATGACTTGCTAGAAAACATTAGGCTCACCACCCTTGTCACGATCATCAATGAAATTAAAAGCATTCGATTGATGAACATACACCGAGTATGGGATTTTAAGTAACTTGCAAGTTGAACTAGGGGGCAAGACAATAGAAATTGACATTGAAGTTATCGATGGAAACCTCGATTACAATATCCTACTCGGAAGGCCCTGGATTTATGCTATGGCTGCAGTTGTGTCAACATACTTTAAAAAGATTGCATTTCCTTTTCAAAGAGGAATTGCAATCATTGATCAACAAACCTTCCTCCCCAACAGTTCACAAGTTACGGGAAGCATTCCAATGATCCATGGAAGCTCTCAATCACTTCAAAATATCGGAGTAGGCCTCTTAAAAGAACCGACCTTAATGGGTGCTTTTGCCCTACCACCTCCAACTAATCCGGTAGAAGTGGCCATGGTGGAAACCTGCAGTATGGTATCTTCTATATCTACAAAGATTCAGAAGATTTCCGAAAATGATGTTAGTATGGATCATCACTAGGTATTGCCTCCAAGCCCAATAGAAATATTGTAGCAATCAATTTTCTCGACCTAGGTGGAAAATCCAAATCAATGCTCATCGAGTGTTTGGATAGATAGGTATAAGGAATATCGTACCTCTTGAAATCCTTGGTCACATGTACATTCTACAGAAGAAGGAATTGTTTAGTTAATGGTGATAGGAGAGGCACCATGGGAAGATTACCACCATTGTTCCCATCTTCTGGATTACCACGAAGATTGCTCCAGCGACCTTAATCATCCTTCGGCTTTCTATTTTCTATCAAATACTATAAATACGGTGGATTCTAAGTGAAACTTGTCCAATATTGAAGAAACTATCGCCATAAATATCTCAACCAAAATAGATGTTGTATAGAATATTCATGTCAGAAAATCTTGCTCTTCTTCAGAAATGAAAACATATTGTGCTCTCTTTCACGATTTCAGAGGTGTCTTTGCATGGTCATATGAAGAAATGGTAGGCATTGACTTGAGCATATTTTAACATGAAATCAAGATGTATCCAGCTGCCAAACCGGTACAACAACGGCTTCAGCAGGTGCACCTAAAGAAGGTTGCTGCCATCAAGGCAGAAGTTGAAAAAATTTTACATGCTAGTCTCATTTACTCTGTTCCTTTAACTAATTGGGTATCGAATATTGTTCCTGTGATGAAAAAAAAAGGAACGATTAGAGTGTGCATTGACTATAGGGATGTAGATAAAGCTTTTCCAAAGGACAACTACCCTACACCCTTCATCAACCAGATAATTGATGAATGCACTGGATGCGAAATATTTTCATTAATGGATAGATTTTCCGGTCATAATCAAATTAATATCCACCCACAGGATCAGTCGAAGAGTGCATTTATATGTCCATGGGGCACATTTGTGTACCACAAGCTACCTTTTGGTTTAAAGGACGCAGGGGAAACTTTTCAGAAGGCTATGAATTATGCCTTCCATGACATCAAGAACATCATTTAACCATATCTCGATGATCTACCGGCTCATTCGCGAAAGCGGACTGGTCATCCACAGCATTTGAGAGCTATATTTCTACGTTGCCAACACTACAAGATACGACTCAATCCACACAAGTGTGTGTTTTGTGTCGATTCTGGTCATTTACATGGCTTTGTTATTTCAAAGGACGAGATTCATCTCAACCCATGTAAGTTTTAGGTGATCATCCATATGCCGCCACCTTCAAATTTGCTTCAGATTCAGAAACTCCAAGGGAAAGAAAATTTTTTGAGGAGGTTCATTTCAAATTACATCGAACTTGCTAAAGTTTATATGCGTCTTTGAAAAAACAAGTGCCCTTCAACTGGGATTATGTTGCGCAAGCTTTCTTTGATGCTCTAGAGGAATCCCTAATAAGAGCATCATTAACGTACGCTCCTGACTATGAAAAAGACTTTAACTTGTATCTAGCTGCATTAGATATGACCATCACAATGGTTTTAGTTCAAGAAGAGAATGGAATCGAAAAGTCTGTCTATTATTTAAGTCGAAACTTAAATGATATAGAGAGAAAGTACTCCTATGTTGAAAATCTAGCTCTTGCAGCTGTTCAAGCAGTATGAAGATTTTGACACTATATCCTCTTTCGCAAAACAACCATTTTGTCAGATTGCAACCTTATGACTTACATTCTGTCGTGTCAATTACTTGGGGGAAAATATTTGAAATGGATAGCCATTTTGCAAGAGTTTGATCTGGAATTCGTAAAATCAAAATCAAAGAAATCTATGGTTTTCGCGGAGTTACTATGCGACTTCCATCGTCGTCCAATGATTCAACATCCAAAGCATCAATTGTGGATGAATCTTTGTTTCTAATATCGTCGAGAAATACATGGTATGAAGATATAGTCATCTATCTCCAAACCCAAAAATATAGGCCTAACACCTCTGACACAAAACAATGACATACTCGATACTAAGCAAAAGACTACATGATCGTTAGTGATACACTTTACCATCGCGGTATCGATATAGTTCTGTGAAGGTTCCTCACCCATGAGGAGGCTGAAAAAGTCTTGAATGATTTTCATTTAGGCGTGTGTGGGGGGCATCAATCTAGTTATGCTACAGTGCAAAATATTTTAGGAGCAGGTTACTTCTAGCCAACAATGTTCAAAGATTGCATAACCGTAGTCAGAAGTTGCCATGCTTGTCAAATCTTAAACCACAAAACTAGAATACCACCCACACCTCTGCATCCAGTAGTTGCTATTGGGCCATTCGCCAAATGGGGCATATATCTCATGACATGTAACCCCACCTCGGCTAAGGGGCATGGTTATATCATAGTCGCAGTTGACTATTTTACAAAATGGGCCAAGGCGATGCCTACATTAAACAACAATGGTGAAACGACTGCTATTTTCTTTTTCAATCATCCAATCTCTAGATTTAGTGCTCCACAAGCTATAGTCATAGATCGTGGATCACATTTCCACAATCACATGATGGTTGAATTGGTTGCCAAATTAGGACTGTCCTACGAACAGTTTTGCTCCATATTATCTGCAAGCTAACAGACAAGTCGAGGCGATCAACAAAGTCCTGAAGCACATGTTGCAAAGGATGATTAGAGTCCATAAATGGAGCTGACACCTAATCTTTTACTCAGCCTTGTGGGCATACCAGAAATTGATGATAAATGCAACCAGATTTATGCCCTTCACCTGATGTATGGCCTGGAAGCAGTCTTACCGATTCAATGTGAAATTTCATCTCTCAACCTCACAGTTGACCTTCTCCCGGGAGCTTCAGAGGAAGAGGTTCATTTCTTGGAACTAATCCAACTGGATGAAACCAGTCGTGATGCCTCCATGGCTAATGAAGCTCATAAGAAACAAGTCAAGGTGCAATTTGACAAGATTGTCAAGCCTCGTGTCTTTTAAGAAGGTGACTTCATCTTACTCTACGATCAGGAATCTGATAAATTGGGAGCAGGTAAGTTCCAATCATTATGGATGGGTCCCTTCATTGTTAAGCGTGTATTAGTAAAAGGAGCCTATGAGCTAGTATATTACGATGGGATTCCACTATCGCAACCCTGAAACGTGTTGTATCTTAAGTGTTACTATGCTTGACTAAGTGTAGTAATCTCTTCATATGCTTTTGTTACGTTTTTGTTTTCGCCAAGAGTGATATTTTTGGTTAGGTAATCCACTTTTCCATTTGCTGTAGATGTCGAACCTATCTATTGTATGTTCCTAAGGGTCAGGATTTTGGAAAGACAATTTGATTCTATTCAATATCAACATTTCCAGAAATGTAAACACATTAATTGATTCATTAGAAAATTATGTGTTAGATAGAAATTTGCAAAATTTATAAAAGAAAAGAATTTCATCAACATTTGCATCAGGATCATATAACTTAACCAAAATAAAGCTCTGAAAATAAAAAATATATACAACTGTTTATAGCTTTTACAAAATGTTTTGTGTCAGGACAAAATTGATCATACAACCCAAAAACTCAAAAATGTAGAAAAGCACCCTAGACTAATGGTGCTGGTGATAACAAGTCACCACCTATGCGATCATACATAAGAGCCTAGTCCATTGACTCAGCATGCCAGTGGTATGGCGCTGTAATCTCAAAGGCAACTCGTCAGTCCTCAAATCTTGAATACCAAGGGTAAGACCCTCGATCTAATCCTGTAATATGGCAAGGGTCTCGGCTACATCCAGATCATGCAGGATAACCCTCCCTATAACCTCTCCTGCTGGAATGATAGCTGCTACCCTTGGGCACACTGTTGGTCGCACCGGTCCAATATCTACGCAAGTACATGGGTTTGATTAGTCTTGGTAACATTTAAAAAACACAAGAACATTATAAAAGCAATAAACAGAGATATGTTTAGATCTTTTACCTATAACGCCGCACTAATCGCCAGCTTGCAGCACCAAATCTAGGTCACCCCAGTAATCCATCCCGACATATGGATACTTGGCATAAACCATCTACTGATAGTTGAACCACTCACATAAGGGATCAAAGAATGAAATCTATGACTGACCATCATGTTTGGCCATAAGATCAACCCATCTCTGCATCCGTGGCTCTGTCGGTGCTGGCAATCTGAGTGAAATGTACTTTGGCTGCATCAGTTGGATCTTCTCCAAGGTGAAAGCAGTCATAATAGAACCATAACCAAAGTTCTTGGATCTTCCGTTCTTCACCTTGGTATTACAGTAAGTTGTTCTTTTATCACCAGAGGTACTGCATCACACCAGTTGAATACCTTTGGTTCAAGGCATTCCAAAGCATACTACAAATAGGAACTATTGGCCAAGTGAAGAGCCGCGCACCGGCCAATCTAGCAAAGGTGGATAAGATGGTCCTCAAGGACCGGTCAGTGACATATTGAATACTAATCTTGTTGTCCCTACTCGGCTAAGATCCATCTCTACAATATCGGTGAATATAATCCCTCACATATTCGCCCCCATAGGCAGAACCTGATAGTGAGAGAGGGGCACCATGCCTTAATAAACGAATCAAGAAGTAGATATCCTAAACAATAAAAGGGATGGATTTACCCCTAATGTAGAATACTTGGTTGGTAGTATCCCATACATCAAGAAGATATTGCAACAAATTGATTTGTTGCTTCATGCTGGATATGCGGAAGAACTTGAGCAAGCCACAGTTTCATGATGTAGTAACCATACCCGGATCATGTAAGGCAATCATATCCTCTTCTTCATGCTCACATTTGTGCCATGTAATGACCATCTTGATTCAATGAATCTCTGAAAAAACAAACAAGAGAAGAATTAGTATCTTGGTTTGGGTAAAAACAAGCAAACTTTCCATGAAAAAATAGTGCATAAACTTTCCTCCTTGCGCCCATCGCACCCTAGCTATGTACTGGGTGGGATGTATACTAACTAACCAATGGCCAACTCAGTATGCATCACACCTTTCGATGTATACTAGGTACGATGGGGAGAGAACGAAGTGTTCAAACCCCTGGGGCCGAGAAAAATAGGAAAACATGCTTAGAATCAGAAAAGGAGAGAATGCAATTGAAGAGCTGAGGGTTAGCTCCTACCTAGTCTAGACAACACCAAAAATAGTCCACAGAATCTCTAGGAATCAGCTGATGAAAATTTAGGGGGAAAGCACCTCTAGAGCTTCAACAGTCCCAAATTTGAATGAAATGGTAAAAGTTAGAGGTAAAACTACTTTTATGTTACTGTTCACACAATTCAAGTAAGATGTTAGTTTTTAACTCATTTTTCAAGCATGTATTTACATTTCTAATCAATTTGATGGAGCAATTGAACAGGTAGTATGACCGTCAAAAGAACATAGTGTTAATGGTGAATTGAACATCTCTAACTATTATCAAGAGTAGGTTTATGCAAAGTTCAAGCTTGTTAAAAAATAAACCTAGCAATGAGCATATGTTCCCCCAGAGTTCAAGCTCATTAAAAAATGAACCCACCTTCGGTAAATAACCTTTGTGATCACATTACTATCAGCTTTTGAGACTTGGTCGTATGCTTACCATCACCTCCACTTTCTAGCCGATCATCCACCTCCACTTGATTGTTTACCCCTTTTGAGGAACATCTGCGACAAGTGATTCTGTTAGCCACCTTCTTTACATTGTTGCGATTGAAAAGTTCCAAACTTACTTGGAACTAGCTTCTCCCCGAAAATATCACTCGTTCCTCGAAAAATGAGTCTCTTTTAAGCTCTTTTTAGACTCGTAAAATATAAAAATATTGTCGAGAAATTGGCCTCTTCAGCTCGTTAAAGTGATTGGAGGTGCCATCCCTCCTCTATATTTTAATCTTTTTGGACTTGACGGATCATTACACAAAAGGATTGAGCACTTGTCTTTTTCAGCTCATTAAAGTGATCGGAAAAGTCATCCCTTTCGTATTATTTTATACTTTTTCAGACTTAAGGGATTATACTATGAAAAAGGATTACTGGAGTTTCCTTTCTATCTATTTTCAAACTTTCTAAAATTGAAAAGGACTGAGTTATATTTGTCGTTAAACTCGTTAAAACAATAGCGACAAACTTGTCCATTATAGACAAGAGCAAGTTTCACTGTCGCTAGGCTCGCTAAAACATAGCGACAGGTTTGCCCAAAGGGCAAATTATAGAACAAGCATATGTTATCCTCCTCAAGCTTGACAAAAATAAAGAGGTACTGGTTCAAAATGACTGGGGAAAAATTGGGAAGAAAACTTGAAGAACTTCATTGGTAGTAGGTTGCTCTTGAACATGACACTTTCACTCCATCACCATGATTGAGTTAGGTTGGGTTATTCCGTTCACTGGTCATATCACCATTGGTCCTCTGTACCATCCATTTTTGGGGTTAACACTACCAATCCTTTTCAATGTCGTTGATATGTTCAAGAGAATTCACTCAGAGAATTCACCAACCCAGCTAACGCCTCATCCGCTACAATACCTTCACGCTACATTCTCTCATGACTGCCACCATGAACCTTGTATCATCAGATCGTTTTCACCTCCACAAAATCATATGCTCCATTTAGTGTCGTAGATGTGGGATTCATTAAGGCCCTCCTACGATAGGTCAGCTCTTGTTGACATCGGCTCATCATCCAAGAATTTGACCTAGGAACAACCCTTTTAGTAATTTGAAGCTTGCATGCCTCAATGACAAGTTTCTCACTTCTGGCGATAGGTTTACATCAATGGCCTTCGACCAAAATATTTTGTGTGGTGTTCAACATCGACTCATGTATTCACACGACATGAATTGTACTGCAGTACACTGAGGATCATCATCATTATCAGGGATTCCTCTCACGTCTATTAACAATGTACACCATTGATTGGTAATCAGGTGATGTCTTTCCATTTTCGACATCAAAACATCTTTTCACATGGATCGACTTGTACATCAGGTGAAGATTGAACGAGTTTGAAGACCCAGATCTAGTTTCATCCGTTCAGGCTGTGATATATTCAAGAAAAATAAAGACATTAAATGTACATCATAGCTGCACATATAATCATCCAAGACAAGGGATGATGGCTCTACCAGAATCATCAGTCTGCCACATAGATGATTGTCTATCCTATGTACATGAAAATGAATTTATAAAGCTGAGCATGGGAGTGCAGGTCACCTTCTAGTTCGAAAAACCTCGGATCCTCATGATAAAGCATTTCACCTGACATCAGAAGCTTTATGACCTCATGCTTTAGGGGGCAATTGTTATTGACATATTTGGGAACTGCAACTCCAATCACATATGTCCATAAACCAAGGTCTTCTAAATGCCTAAAAGGGTTGTTTCATACCCTAAAGGAACAAAGTCAACTGATTACATCATTCCCTAGAAGTTCTGCCTAAAACTTGCTCAGAACTGGTCAAAATTGGACCATCTCACCTGCTCCATGGTTAGGGTGCGATGCATCTCACCTATTGCACATGGGGGGTTCAATGAATACTGAAATTCCCTTCAGCTGGGTGCGATGGGCGAGAGTAGACAAATGGCAGAGGTAGTTTGCTAGGTGGAAGCTCAGAGAATCTTCTAGAAAATGCTCATTTGACACTTGACTCTCTGAATTCGCCCAAGGATGAGTAAGAGATCATGAAATCTCCAAGTGGAACCAAGAACTATCAGAGAAATGACACTAACCAAATCCGAAAAGTTGACTCACCCCCTGCAAATATCTATATATGGATCCCACATCCTAGAGATCCAAGGGCTGGAATTTTGTATTTTGTAAGGAAGTGTTGTTGGTTTCTCTGTGAAGCATTGTATTGTTGCATGATCTAGCTTTTCATGAGCTGAAGAGGGTTTTCATGCTGGGAGGATGGCAATGGATTAGACAGCTGTGTTGTAATCCTATTTTCTACTTCTATCAATAAAGTTATTTTAGTTTTCCTCCATATACGTGTATATTTCTGAATCTTGTATTTGTCTATGCATTTGTATGGTTAATGTACATCTGATTCTACATTGTTTATGGTTATAGATCTCTATGGTTTGATAGTATTTTTATGCTTTGACTCTATAGGTGTTCTTTGAAGCAGGACAAGTGAGAAAGGAGTGGAAATGCTCTATCAAAGGAGAGAGGAAACAAACAAGGAGCCAAGCAAAAGACTGAGGTTGGTACTCTCTGCTTCTCTCTAATCTATCTCTCATAAAGGAAAACACAAGTTACTTTGAATTGTTTGCTTCTAAGATATCTACCTGTCTTAGTTGGACTAGAAGATTTGAATACACACTAGTTTTCTTGATAACAAATGTGTCCTTCCTTCATTTTCATGATGTAATGGAGTGCATGTAGTGGAATAAAAACCCAAAGTAATTGCAAAAAAATAAATGCTCGAAATGGAAACCTTAACCTATTGCAAGTAAGAAAATACAACGAAAAAAATCTATTCTAATTTCATAAAGTAAATATAATGAACTAAATGTAAAACATTACATTTAAAAGACTTCAGGTCCATCAATAAATTTGATTGGATGTCGCAATCAAGAAAATCATCATTGTATTATCCAATTCATAAATTTATCCATTAACCCAAATCGCTGAAATGTTTTGCATGGGTAAGGAGGCAAGTCTTAAGTGGTGTTTAGTCTTCCCTAATCATTTATTTAGAGCCTAGGGGTCTTGATCAAACACTGAGGGAAAATAACCAAGATTCTTGAGTGAATCCGGGCAAGTATATGCATGTTGGAAGACTACTACATGGTTTCTCATACTACTACTACAAGAAAGAACATATTTACTAAAGGGAGTTATAATTTACTGAGTTACCAACAAAATAAAATAAAATTGGATGGGATAGTTTATTTTATGCAATGGGATTTTTTAGGTTTCCATTCCAAGTGGAATGAATCAAAAATACCTCCATTAACCCATGCTAAAAAATGGCAGAAAATTATTGGTCTAAAATCTAGAAATTCAAGAACTAGTGAGCTAGTAAATATATCAAATGCCTAACCTAATCAAGTGAAAATGAAACAAGGTAGTTTTTGTTATTAAATAAAATTCTCTTGTGATATAATTCAATTGGAACCAACTCAATTAGAGCTCATTAGAATTCTCTAAAAAATAGTCGAAATTTACTGTTATTTGCCACAAAGGAGTTCTAGAAATCTAGATTTTGGAATAAGAACACTAATCCAAGTAGCTCAATGATTACTATGAACTTCCAAAGATTTTTCAATGATTAAATAATTTTTTTGATCCTGAAAAAGAATTTACATCAACCATTTAACCCAATCCTACAACAAGAAATCATTAATAGTAAATGCAGAAATAGAAAGAAAGAAGAGCAAGCGATGCATGTGAACAAGAAGTGAAAAGAAGAAAAGAAAATGATACAAAAGGGATCTGAGGATCTTGGGATGTCCAAGTGCAAGGAAACTTAGATTCCTATGAGGGAAACCAAGGTTTCTAAGCTGAAAATGACACCAATATTCATTATTCCACGAATACAATTACATCCCTACAAGAGATGACAATGGAGCTGCAAAAATATGAGTTCTCTCCACAACATGACTAATACAAATATACCTCTAAAGGAAAATTGGATTTTCTACTTATAAAAAATTATTAGGAATCATTCCCCATGAAAGGAGGAAGCTTTCCCCACTCAAATCCCTTGATTAGTTGATCTGGCACCCAATACTAGGAATCTGTATTAAATGGGAGGGGACACTTTCCTAGATTTTATCAAGCATTGGAGATTCACAATCTGTACCATAATTCCATAATATCTTGTGTTATTTATTATTTAATATTGATCCTCCTATAGTAGGAAGAAAGTCCATAAATTATCTCCTCCTCCAAATCTTCGTAATTTTCCCAATATTCTCACAATATTCCATAATAACAAATAGTATTAGGCACAAATATGCATCTCTCCATAAACCCTCCTAATGGATGTATTAAAGTTAAAAATCATTATCTAATGCAAAAAAGGATTTTTAATGTGCTGAAGGATGCTGAGATGGGAGTTAATTTATGTTTAATTTAGAGACATGGGCCTTAACTTATGTCTAATTTATAGGCCCATCACTTACATAGACCAAATAGGATAGGCATTGGACATGTGTTTTAGTGTAGTTCTGGTTTATGCAGGCATGATGGGAATCATTTCTATCACTTGTATAGGAGGAGTGATAGGGGATATTTATCAGATGACTTGAAGAAAACAAAGGCACCTACAGTTGAATGATAATTGCATAAGTCATAGAATGTAGAGCCATGGTTGCGTGGGATGAATAAGTTCTTATGGTTGCATGATTTATCAGAGAACATGAAATCCAGGATAGCTACCTTCAACCTTAAAGGGAAATTGCACATTTGGTGGGAAGATGTAAAGAATGTCAAATGGTTTTGGGAAGAGGAGATGACATGGAGTGCTTTTGATAAAATTTTCGAAAAGAAGTATCTATCGGCGAGATACAATGATGACATGGAAAAAGAGTTCTATGAGTTGAAGGTGGGATCTATGACCGATGAGGAGTATGCTAGAATATTCTTGGATTTGTTTAGATATGTGCCTTATATTAAGGAGGATAAAGCTAACATTTAGAGATTCATCAGTGGGTTGTCGATTTCATTCAAAGATAGGATTGAGTTTGATGGGGCTAGATCGTTGGAAGAAGCCATAAGAAAGTTGAAAGATTATTGTCAATAATCAAAGAAAAAATATAAGACTAAATAGGATTGGAAACATAACGAGAATAATAAAGGAAAGTGGGTTAAGAATAGAGGAAAACCACAAGATAGAAATGACAAATAAAATGCAGCACCACATAAGATGTTAAATGCATCAAACAAAGGACAGGATTTTAGTCTAAGGAGAAGAATAGGGGTGATGCTAGGAAGCCTTTGTGGTGTTGGGCTTGTGGTGTAGAGAATCTTAGGAGATATTGTCTGCAACAACACGGAGATGGACACCAGATCTACAGTGCGTAGGAGGCACAGATAATGGTGGATGTTGGATATAGTATTCCTTATATTTATGCAACATTATATAATAGGTAGGAAGATCACCAGGAATCTATTATTGGTTTGGATGGTAAGATTTGTGATCAGGTATATTTCTATTTTGACTGATGCTAGATCTAATTATAGTTATGTTAATCTTGACTTGGTGGATAAGTGTGGTTTGAAAAAAGAAGTGCATGCAGACTCTTGCTTAGTGTAATTGGATACAGGTACTAAGAAAAGGGTTAATCATTGGGTAAGAGCTTGTTCATTTGAGTTCAATGGTATGTCTACATCAATGCATTTGAACGTGATTTTGTTGGGTTTATAAAATATGTTATTCGGTATGTATTAGTTGTATCTTCATAGCACTAAGGTGGATTATTATGAAAAGTCTATTGAGTGCTTCAATTAAAATGGAGAAAAATAAAACTTTAAGGGTAAGAAGATGACAACATAAAATAGAATGGTTACAACTATGCAGGAAAAGTGTAGTCATAGGAAGGGGTGTGCATTATTTGTAGTGCATATTTCTAGTGATAAAGGTAAGGATGTTGAAGATGTAGGTGTATTGAAGAGTATTTGGTTTCACAACATCTCTAGGATATGTTTGCATGAGATATTTCAAACTTGCTGCCTCACAGGGAAGTGGAATTTTATATTGAGTTGGTATGAGGGCAAACATCAATATCAAAAGCACCTTATACGATGAACACACTAGAGCTAGTGGAATTGAAGTTGTAATTGAAGGAAATTATTAAGAGGGGTTACATAAGGCGAAGTGTGTCACCTTGGAGTGCACCATTGTTGTTTTTACAGAAGAAGGATGGTACTCTTAGGTTTCGTATTGCTTACAAGTCAGTAAATAAGGTGATGATCAAGAACATGTACCCTTTGTCACGGAGCAATGACTTGTTTGACCGGTTGAAGGGAGTAGCATTGTTCTTGAATATTGATTTGAGATCAATCTATCATCAGGTAAGCATCAAATAAGAGGAAATTTACAACACTTCTTTCTGGACCAGATGTGGGAATTATGATTTTTTTTCCTTCCTTTTGGTTCGACTAATGCTCCATCTAGTTTCATGTGTCTGATGAGCATTATTTTGTGTCCTTGCTTAGATAAGTTAGTTTTTGTATTCATTGATAATATATTGATATATTTTAAGAATGAATAAGAGGATGCAAAACAATTAGAAACAATATCGAAATTGCTAAGATAGCATCAATTGTATGCCAAGCTTATTAGATGAAGTTTGTTTTAGAAAAAGTTACATTACTTGGGGATTGTTCTTTCAAAGAAAGGTATAATAGTAGATCTAGAAAAGATAAGAGCTATTATGTAATGGGAAACTCTTAGAAATATGGATGATGTCAGATCATTCATGGGGTTTGCAGATTATTATAGGAGGTTCATTAGGAATTTATCATAGATTTCCTATCTTATTACATCATTCCAAAGGAAAGGAAATAAATTCAAATGGAAATAGGAGTGTACAATGAGTTTTTAGCAATTCGAGAAGTTTCTTACGAATGATCCAGTTCTAAAATTTGCAGATCTAGATAAAGAATTTGTGGTGTGTACAAATGTTTTCTAATGAGGAGTTGATGGTGTCCTTATCTTGGAGGTACAAGTGGTATGCTACAAATAAATAAAATTGAATGAGAACGAGTAGTATTATGTGATGCATGATCTTGAGTTGGTAGTGATCGTCCATGCATTCAATATGTGGAGACAATATATTCTTAGCAAGACATTTTTGTTGATGAGTGATCACAGTGGATTGAGATATTTATTTCAACAACTGAATTTGAATCCTAGGAAAACTAGATGGTTGGCTACAATTAGTTAGTTTGACTTTGAGATGATGTAAATTAAAGGAAAAGAGAATAGGGTTGCAGACTTTCTTAGTAGAAGAATATAGGTAAATCACATAGCAATTATGAGTTCATATGGGATAAATTTAGAGGATCAGATATTGTACGAAGGAAGACATGATGATAAGTACTACCAACTTAACCACTGGTTACAGTAGTATGGCATTAGTGAATAGGATGTAGACTATCATCTCATAGGAGATGGTTTGGTCTTATCTAGGGACAAGATATATGTTTCAGACAACAGTGAGATCAATAAGCTTATCTTGAGGGAATTTCATGCTAAGATGTATTTAAGTCACTCGGGATATCAAAAGACATTGTTGTGATATGCTTGGATATTCAACATGTCAAATAGTGTGTAAGCATCTAGGTGTCTTATTATAGTCGATTTGGATTATAGAGTGGAAATAGGGGGTCATTTCCATGGACTATATTACAAGTTTACTGAGGACATCTAGACAACATGATTCTATCATGGTTGTGGTTCACAAGTTGACAAAGGTAGCTCACTTCATTCTAGTGAATTCGATGAATTTAGGTAGTGAGGTAGCACAAGTATTCATCAAAGATATAGTGAGGTTGCATGGTGTTTCAAAGAAGATTTTTTCAAATAGAGATGTCGATTTCACTTCTAGGTTTTGGAAGGAGTTATTTGAATGTTTGACTATTTAATTTTTCTTAGGTATATCTTAACATTCACAAACAGATGGATAGACAAATAGGGTCAACATGATTTTGGAGGACATGTTGAGAATGTATGTTATGCATCAACAGTGAAAATGGGAAGAGTATATTCCACTAGTGGAGCTTTTGTATAACAACTTTTATCAAGAATTTTTTAATATGAGTCAATTTGAGGGACTTTATGCGTGGATTTGAAATGCTGCTATTAGTTATAGTGATCTAGTGAATGAGGTATTGATTAAACCAAACATGTTGGAAAAGATGGAATAGGAAGTGCAAGTAATCAAGAAGAATCTAAAGGTAGCATAGGATAAGAGGAAGAGCTATGTAGATCAACACTAGGTGTTTAAGGAGGTTTAGGTTGGGGAATACGTGTACTTGTGCAACATGCTAAAGAAAAGAACTTTGAGGACTAGATCATGTGCCAAGTTGGAACCTCAGTATTGGGAGCATTTCAAGATTCTTGAGAGGATTGGATCAGTAGAATACCGACTTGCACTTCCTGCAACAGTGAATGTTAATGATGTTTTCCATGTGTCATTTCTTAAGGCATATGTGAAACATAATGATCATGTGATTGATTTGTCTATATTGCAAGTGGATCTAGAGAGAGAATTCTAGCAAGAACATTAGTACATTTTGCAGTGAAAGATGTTCATGATCTTGAACCAAGTAATTCAACAAGTTAAAGTACAGTGGAAGCACTTTAGGCCCAATGAAGCTGCATGGGAGATGACAGAATAGATGTAGGCTATGTATCTTACTCTCCTTGATGCTTGAGTGTATGTATTTTGGTATATTATTTGATATTGTTTTTTGGTTATGTCTATATATGCATATGTATGTAAAAACTACATCCAATTGTGTTATAAAGCTCCAATAAGTAGTATGGTGTTCATGATATGTTGGATATGTTTTTAGAAAATGGATATGATCTAAATGAGGCATAGGGTTGTGTTATAAATCTCCATTGGAAACATTTGTTTGTTGTTTCATAATTATCATTGAACACTGAGGAAGGTGTTCCCCCGAGGGGGAGGGTTCTATAACAACCCAGGTTAAAAGTCCATGTAATAAAGTTAATAAAGGAAAAATAATATCCAGGGTCATGGGTCATATATTTGAAGATGAAATTTGGGAAAAAACAAAGTGATGGGGCTCATTTGTGATTAATTAATGGTATGGAAATTTTGAAAGGAAATGGAAAAGGAAAAGTGGCATTAATTAGCATATTATTTGTTAGTGTCAGTATCTACATCCCTTCGTCAAAGATCAAATTTTCTTGTTGCATTGCATATCAGGTGTCTCACTCAGTCAGCTGCATTCCATTAGGAGCATGGATCATCTGATGGTGGTAGCTTGTTGTACATTTTCCCTCATGTCCTTTACCTGCTAGCCCATTTCCATTCATCAAGATCATCTGCAGTCACTTTTTGTCTTTAAATTTGAAAGAGTCATTTCTAGTGTTTCAGTTTCATTAGGTCTAGGGTTTCATAGAAAAGGTCTTCAAAATGTCCAATAATATCCAGCAGGTGCATGAGGAGGTTGAATAAACTTTCAGTACCAATAAATTTCATAATCAATTGCTCAGAAATGTATTTTTCCTCAAAACCCTGTTTTGAGGAAAAAAAGGGTATTTTAGGTTTTTGTTGTATAAATTCATGTAATTTCAGTTCTCTTGTATGTAAATTACTTCAGTGGCAACCCTGACCACCTTTCCAAGCTTCAACAGCTCCATCCCCTACAAGGAAAACAAAAAATCAAGTCATTCAGTTCATCAAAGGCACAAATAAAGTAAACTGCCCAAAAAACAGAGTTGAAAAAGTAAGTCACACTGTAAACATTATAAAAGTGGGTATTATGAATGAAAAATCAAAATATCTTGCATATAAATCATCTTTAAAATTCAAAGAAAATGAGAGTAGGTTCTGAAAAATCTCTAAAACTCTGGTTTCACACTTTCTCTTAGCATTACCTGTGGTGCCGCACTCACTGGTCATGTCCTTTGCACACCTGACCGCTTTGTATCTGCAGGTATGGGTGCGAACCCCTGTAAAAGTTAAAAAGGTGCAAGTTTATTCTGAAAAACTCACTTTAAGTCAATTCTGGAAGCTTCTAGATGGAATCTTGGGCTGGCAAGTTCGCTCCTTAAGGATGCATGCATCCAATTCCTTAAGGAGCTAACCCCTTGATGTGAGGAGCTTATCCCCTTGAAGGAGGATTTTATCCCTTCAATGGTCGACCTGTAACCTCCTTCCCTTGCACTATAAAATGAAGCTTTTCCCTGGCTACTGAGAAGGTTGAAAGCTGAATATTTTTTAGGGTATATGTTGCTGGAACTTAGTCTTCCTAACTGAGCTTTTGAGAGGAAAGATCACATACCTTTTGATCTCATTGGGGAGAGAGTGAGGCTTGTCAAAGTAGAGGATATTCCTACCTAGACCCTGGGAATAGCTTGTACAGCATCAAGGCACGAAGGTTGTAAAGTTCTTATTTCTCAAAGTTAATACAATCAAGTTTATTTCTACCAATAAGTTGTGTTTAATGGTTTATTTCATAGACTCCTTGATCACTATGATGAACATGATTTATTATATTAGCTATGTAGGTGTTCTTTGATGTGTGTTAGTTTGTGTTTGTAGGTTGTTACAAAGGAAATTCTTGAAGCTATTGGAGCAAGGCTGACGCAAACTAGCGTTGGACTTAAGGTAGGGTCTAAAACACCTCTTAGTTTGTACCAATGAATCAAAATATGTTTAGAGAAAAGTAGATTTGCTTGTCTTGCTTGTTGCTAGATATCAATTGATACTAGGGAGATCGATCTTGTCTGCAAGAACAATTTATCCGCTTAACAAATTGACGACTCCAGTGGGGATGGGATTTGATCGTTTAATTTTCCTTTATCTTTGATTCGAGAAACTTGATTTTTTGTTTCTGATTTTTACTTGATGTGTGTGGGATTCGGTACTTTGTTAGTTCTAGATTGATTTTTTCTTTTTTAGAAATTTTTATGAGGACCGCACATTCTGCTTGAGTTACAGTGCGGACCTGTCTAGACTATTACTTCACTGCAGAGAGCGATACCGCACCTGGTTCTATTGGGGGCTTGCAGACCCTATCAAAATTTTTGAAACTCTTGAAGTCTTTTCGTCCAGTTTAGTTTAGGTTATTATTGTTACTTTTATCCTCTGCCCAGATCTCTTGCTACTCAAGTGGTACCATTTCTGAGTTATTGACGCTGCTTCGAGTGTCACTGTAAATACCATTTTATTTCAGTTTGGTTAGAGTTTGTCAAGTTAGTCTCCAAGTCATTTCAATATCAAATTTGTGTCATTTCTTTTTTGGTCATTTTACTTTCATAAATGAGTCAGAGTCTTGTGCTGTTTGTCGAAATAATGACTCTATAGCCCAATGGATGAAGGCACTGTCTAGCTCTTCTCGAGATCTGTTGTTCTTGGCACCTCCAAGGAACTACCATCCCCCATCGGAGCCAATGTTAGAGTCGGTCTTGTCAGTCCTCCGTCAGAGATCAAAACTCTTTCTTCATTTCATTTTTAGGAGTCTCGCTCCATTCACTCAGTTGTATTACGCTAGGGGCATGCCATAATATGATAGAAAGGTCTTGTCAGTCATTTCCCCTGATGTTTGGCACCTGTTGGCTTAGGTCTTTTCATCAATGTTCACTAGAGTCCATGACAGTCAATGTTTGATCTCTTAATGGACGATAGTCATTTTCAGTCATTAGGTCTAGGGATTAGTCAATTTGGTCTTCAACCATGTCCAATAAAGCCATGCAGGCTAGAGGGAGGCCCTTACAAAGTTATGATTTAAATATTTTCATTGTCATGTTGACAGATTACGACTGTTCTTCAAAACTCTGTTTTGAAGAAAAGTCAAATAGTTTGTCATTTGTGATAATTTTCAAAAAAAACAAAAATTTCCAGTTGATCTCTTAGGCACCATCATGGTTTCCTTAGCCAAATGCCATGTCATGCAACCCCTGCAAAAGTGCAAAAAATTTCATCATTTTAGCTAAAAATTCAAAGGGAAAAGTGAAATACAGAGTTGAATTAAATCAGGAAAAAGTGCCAAAATAAAACATTATCAAAGTGGGTTTTGAAGAAACAAAAATTAAATCCATGACTCCAAATGCCTTTATATAGAATTTCCATAAGAAACATAGTCATTTTTCATACCAAGGTTAGAGAGAAACATTGCAAAGTGATTGGGAGAACTTGCGCGCATTTTGAGTGAGGTTGGAGGTGTTTTCAAGGGCACGATGCACAGGCAGAGGGGCACGACGCACATAGAGAGCATGAGACATAGGGTGCGACCCCACAGTGTTGAAACAATACGGGCATGGCGCACACATAGAGTGCATTGCACTGGGTTTGTTGCGTGGGGCATACCCGCAAAGGCCTGGTCTTATTCCAAGTTCACAACAAATCGCTTTGAATCCCTTTGAATTGACAGGAAGGGTCGACATCTCGGTTGCTCATAAATTTTTGTGAACATGATGATGGTTTATGGCCATGTATAGTTGCAATAAAAATGCCTAAACACTACCACTTGAAATCATCAAAGCCATTTCTCTTAGGGTTGCAAATTCGTTGTGTTGATACCAAGGTTCCTCCCCCCCTTTCACCTCTCATTTTTCCCCTTCTTTCCATTGTTCCCTTCCCCTTATCCCATTTTCCCTTATTTTCCCTACCCTAAAACATTACTAAACCCCTATTCCCTATCTTCTCCACTCATTTGTCAAGTAAAAAACCCCAAATCCTACCTTATAAAATCCCCAAACCCCCCTACATGTCCCTAAATAAAATTTCTCCCCATAACCCCTAATCCCATCATATTATTCCCCTCCTAACAATCCCTTTTGCATTGGTCCCGTTGGTGGCAGAGATCATAACAACACATAGTTTCACTACCATCATCAAAGGGCAGTCTAAGCACAATCCATATACAGCAGTCATGGCATCTGAGCATTCATCGGAGTATGTAATGGAAACTAGAAGTGATTCATCCTCGGAAGAATAGGCTCCTTAGAGACATCATAAAAGTGGCAAATATTTTAGGGATGAACCAACCACCCTTACAGAATTGCAGGCCTGCCCTCTTGCTATGTCATGTTTCTAGCATCTGTCATGTTTTGAGTTTTGTCAAAAGGTGGCTAGTGTTGGAGTTCATCATGAGTTGGCCCACCATTTTTTGCTTCACCTACATGGAGATCACTCTATCTTGGCCGGTGTCACCTTCACACTGACACCTGAAACTGTGTCATTAGTAACTGGCATATCGAATGTTGGAGAACCATGGCACAAGAAACAAAAGGTTGATTGGTAGTATTATGAGCCTTACATTAAGGCCAGTTTCTTGAGGCATCTCAAAAGAGTCTTTCCATTCCAATATTTGAAAGATGAATATGCTCCACTAATGAAGTTGATCATGAAATATTTCAGCTGTGAGGGGAGGTTCTCTCATTTATATGCCTATCACATCAGGTTGCTCATGCACTTTACCAGGGTATGGATGATGAACATCCATATTTCATTTGTACGGACATAGAGAGGATGAACACCTTCATGCAGCACAAAACCCCTCAGCAGCAACTTAATAGTATGAGCGCCATGAGACCACTACTATGAGCGCCATGAGACCACTACTATGCTAGTATTCATCACCTATCAGAGAGGAAGTAGAAATTTGTTTGCAGCAGCAAAGTGCATGTTATCTCCACCCGGCGTGGAAGAGGCCTCACTTCTGACATCGGCAACATAGGTACAGGACAAGGGCAAGAGGCTCAGACAAGAGGCTAACTTCATCCTCCTTCATGATGATGATACATATGTGGAGAGTTCCAAACTTAGGAGGACCATCCAGGAGCAACAAACAGAGATCCAAGCCTTGTCTCTCAATTTGGAGAGGGCTAAGTGGATTATCAGGTATTTGGGGCAAAGGAACAAACAGCTCAAAGACCAGCATGAGATCATGGAGCTGCAAAACATCTGCGAGAATCGCCAAGCTGCACAACATAGGAGGATTGAGCTCACTCCATTAGAGCAAGAGATTAAAAATGACCGAGAGTCTTGGCTGGAGCGGATCAACATCCACCTTGAGAGACTGCTAGAGAAGGCTGAGAAGGACAAAATATTATTGAGGCAGATGGTTTATCACTACAGGGCATGGAACATGAGTTCAAAGGCTCGAATAAGGAATTTGAAGGCGAAATTGAGGAGAGCGACAAAAAGACAAAAGAGGCAAAAAGAGCAAGATCAGCTCCGAATCTTGGCTGAAGCCTCTCTGGCCTAGCATAACACTTCATAGAGAACCTCCAGCCCAAATTTCAAAAAAATTGGGGCAATTGTGGTCATTTGACAAATTTTTGGGCACAAAACAGGGTTTTTCTCCCTGTGTGCTGCGCCACTTGCGCAATGCTTATGATTGGGAGCTCCAAATCAAGAAAAGTTTGAATTTTTGGATTGAGCATGAAAAATCATGACTGTTGGTGCATGGCCAAGAATTTTGGGCAATTTTTGAGTCCCCAGAAGGTCAAAAACACTCCAAAAATGACCTCTCTGCCCCTATTTTGACACACAGGAAGCGGTCTCGGGAGATTGAAGTTTTGAAGGGGCAAATGAGCACCAAATTCAGAAATTCCACTTGGGTTGGAAAGTAGATAGGTAGGGATTTCTAACAAGCACACTTGGGCACAATTTGGACCTCGGAAAGTACCTCGCGATCACCTCCAAAGTGGCGCAACGCATATAGCTTTGGGCGCAACAGATATAGACCCAAAGGCCAAAATCACTTCCGCTCTGCGACATTTCAATTTACGACTTTCTCCAAGTCGGCCCGCTCATTTGCACTATATTTTAGTCGGCACCTAAGGTAAAGTTTAAAGAGTATTTTCACTAAAGGTTGGCTTCTATCCAAGTGGCAAAGGAAGGCAAGCAGTAACTCAAGTCATTTGTCATTTTTGTAATGTTGCACCTGTCACTAATGGTTGGCTTTCCACCTCCAGTTTGTAATGATTTGAAAAACTCCCCAACTCAGGGTCATTCCATTTCCCAATGGCATAGTTTATTTATTGTATGTAAAACCATTTGCAAAACAGGTTGGTTGTAATTTTTGGGAGACTGTGGGAGAGAAACTCAGTTCTTCATTGTATATTTTGATAGAGAATTAATGAAAGGCAGTAGCTCTGGTTCATGAGATTCATGTGGTGCGGGTGTAGCAAATGTGTTCTCTTTATGTTTCATATGTATTTCGTTATGTTTCACAGTTCATTCATATTCATTTCCAGTGAAATTTTCTAAATAAGATAAGGTAGAATTCATGTTTATTCTTCTGTCTGTGGGAAAGTTTCACGTTCTGTGTTCTTCCTCTGTTGAAAAGAATTCATGTGTTTATGCCCTTTTCACCCTCCTAAACAATATTTCCATTTCGCATTATTTCAAATTTAATTGCTAGACTTTCTGCCAGTCTTGCCTCACGAAGTAATCTGTGCCTTTGTGTTAAATTCTCTGCTCATGTTGGTCGTTGTCCCATACATCCCAGAAACTCAGTCATTTATCAAAAATTGCCTCTTGTTTCGATTTTTATTTACCTAGCCTAAAATCAATATTCACTGTAAGTCATCTCAGACCATATTGTCTATTTATTCACTGAGCGTGACACAAAGAGAGCCCTCTACTATTCTGGTAGGGCTAGCTACCAGACTGAGTGTGGTTTGTGGTTACCCTGAATTTTTCCTCCATTTAGACTAAGGCGAATTTAGGTGCTAAAAGCGTTGGTCAAAACTTGTCCAAAAACACAGCAACTACACTTCTTTCGCTCAATGACACTTTAAAATCACCTTTTAGCTCTTGAAATTCAGCTCAAACAATGAAATGATCAATAGAGGGATGATATTTATATAGCTTTTCAACTTTTTGTTTTTTGATGTATAAAACCCACTTTGTAATGTCTACTTTCCTTTTCAAATAATATTTTTTTTTTGGATGCTTGATCTCTTTTCTTGGATAGGTGAACTGATGCTCAAATTTCTTTGATTTTTATAGTGGCAAGTACTTGGCAATATCACCAGGCGACCAGGAGTAGCATGCAACCATTTATTACATATAAGATAAATGAAATTAGATGAAATTAAACAATAAAATACAAATGCTATGTTTTCACCTCAAAACCAGTTCTGAGTTGAGAACTTTGTTAAGCTTATATATTAATAAATTATAACCTTTTGATCATTATTAACATCCTCATGTGTCTGCTGACCATTATTAACAATAGACAGTGAAATTTGACCATGGTGAAACCCTAATACCTAATGAGACTACAACCCTGGACCTAAGACCTAATCAATGAAATGAATTGAAAGTAAGCATGAATCCTTGGCTGAAAAATATGAAAGGAGGTCAGCATATATATGTCATGAGGGAAAAACCTGAAATGAACCCTACCTCAGTAGATCCATGACTTAATGGAATGCAACTCATGAAAATGGTACTCCTGTTATGAAATGCAAAAGAGTAAATCTTGATCATTGATGGTGGTGTGAAGATACTGACACTAACAACTACCATTATATTTACATCAAAATTGGGGAACTATGGTGTAACAAAAAGTCTCACAGTTCCCCAAAATCATGGGCGTTCTTGATGAATATATTCTCATTCCTCCAATGATGAGAATTTTACTATGAAGAAGCCTTTGGAGCAGAGGTGGATCTCAAAATTTATTTTCCAATTTATGAAGATGCGGTCAAAAATATCCATTGGAGTTGGCCAAAAAATATTGAATATTCATATAACAGCTTGGGCTTCATATTTTGAGAGAAGATCATTTGTTTCTAATAGATCTATAGACAATTCTGGAACTTGATTTAACTGTTCCATTTTATAGGGGTTGGGAATATTGTTTATGCTTTATATTAGCATAAGCAACCAGTTTTATATTTAGTATGTCTTTGAAAGATGGGGCTTCTTGATTCAACTCTAGTCCTTTGGGAAGACTAGATCTAGACATTACCCATGCACCCTTTGTTTTGTTCGATCTAGAATATCCTCCTTGAAGTCTCAAATTTAAAAATATGTTGGATGATGCAGTGACATTATAATATTGTATTTTTAGTTCATCCTACATTCATTTTCCTCTGCACATTAGGATTTGAAGCGTTATTGGAAAGCCCTGGGTATGTAGGATATTTTTCTTCTGATTTTAAACACTTTAAGAAGCCAAAACCCAAAAAAGAATTATTTTTTCAACTGGAGTTTTGATAAATACATGGAAATATATCTCTGACTTGAAATCCACAATCCTTTCTTAACAGTCATGTGTGTCAATATCTGGATCCATGTCAAAGTATATAATTGAGAGGCTTTGAGGAGGTTGCGGCTTAACTCATAAACTAGATCTACTCCACGTGAAACCTTAGATCAGTTAAAAATAACATTCAATTTGTTGAACTATGTCATAGATCTATCTCCAATCCTCCCTTTCGACTACCCAGTTCCCAAAAAATATGATAATATCGTTGTCCAACTGATTTGATCATGGATCTACTATTGGGGCCTCTCCAAAAAGATAATACACTACTGTGTTCATGGCATACCAACTATCAGATCTGATTAATGCCTCGCCTATGCGGGGAGAAGGGCCAGACAATGGCTTCTGATCAAGGTGCACAATTATCCAAAACGGATCGAGATCCAACACAAATCTGTGTATCCATTAAGTTTAGATCAATCCATCCTACAATGTGACAACCCTCCAAAATTTCTTCGGCGACACTCAACGAAACTACTACCATTTTTCCTTCCCTCTCCAAAATCTATAAACAAAATAGTCAATATCTTAATATATGTTATAACATAACAAATTTTATCTGATATTAAGGTTAATATTATATTAATCTAAAATTAGTAAGTTTAATAACAGTAATATTAATATATATTAATATTAAATTTTTAATATTAATATTAGATTTCATAATTTAATTTATTATTAATCATAATAATTGTTAAATATTAATATTAGATTTAATAACTTGCTTTCTACACGGAGCAACATTGTGGTAATATGGTGATTTATCGTACACATAGTCTGTAACACTCTTATGGTGGACATGCTTTAGACATCTGTTCATGCACTCTCCATATGACTTGGCGTGAATACCAGTGCTCTTGTCGTCTGTTGTTTGTTCTATTTTTTTATGGTTGTTGTTTCACATCTCCTATTTACTAGTCTCCAATAATGTAGGAATGTACATCTTTGTCTTCTTATGTCATTTCATTGCGTAAGTGCACTCTATATCTTACCAGAAGCCTTACATTTCATGTTTTTTCTTCTTCCACCCTGATAACCCTGTTCTATGGGGCTCACTGGTAGCTTATTTCTGACTACTTCATGATGGATTATCCTCATTTGGTCGTACATGGTGGATTTCTCTACATGTCATTACCATTTGATGTCTTTGTTCTATATGTGCGCTCTGGCTGCAAGATTCTAGTTAGTTCATAGGGTTTTCCTGTGGGGATCTACTTGTTTGTGGTTCATTTCATAGAAATTATTATGGTTCCTCTCATAGGCATGTTCCCACCTCATATGATGGAAGTACTCCACATTATCTATATTTTTCTTTGTGCCCTCTACATTCTGGTCCTAATCTGGCTTGAACACTCTTGTCCAACTCATAGGAGGTCTGGTCCGAGATTGGGGGGATGCTCATAAGGGTGTTATTTGTTGGGATAATATTGGGGACCTTTAACAATAGGAACCTCTATGTTTTCGACAACTCTGTTGCAAATGGATTAACTCTTTCATCATCTTGTGACCATTTAAAGGTATCAATTTCAGATGCTATCACTTATGGTGTATGTTCTTAGGATGTTGGTGTTGTTACTACAGTGAATTAATGATGTTTAGTGGGTACTTTAATTGGTTCATGGTCTTTTATGTATACGCTTGTTTGGGTGAGCGGTGCCATTGGTGCATAGTCTCGGTGGTGCTATGGTGGCAGACTTTTTTGTCACCATTTTCAAAATTGTTTGTCTCTACTTTCCAATACAATGGTGTGATTAGGTGGCTCTCATTTATTTGTGTATGTATTTTTCTATAGGGGAGTTCACATCGTCTTGTGTGTGCTTATTGTTGGATGCACTTGGGAGTCGGGCAGATCTACCCATTAACATTTGTTTTGGTATGCACACATTTTTTATTGGACGACCCTACGTACATGTAGTTTTTTTAATTTGGGTGGCGGTGGGAACATCTTGGGCTCTCGTCTCCATGGGCATTTTATTCCCATTCTCTAACATTCACCTGATTTGGTGATCTTGACAATAATAGTTTTCTTGATCTACCATAATCCTCACAGATGGATGGATGTTTGGTCCCATTTTGGAGTTTTTCTAATTTCTAAACAGTTAAGGACCATTGATCCTGTTGACCTCCTGTGGGTGTTGGTAACTGGTGTTTATCAACCTGCCTGGGATGGTGACTATGATTTATTTTGGCTGCATGGAGTGATTTATGGCATCTCTGAATGTTGGCATATCAGCACACAATGCATTTCATCATTCCACTTGGGAGGTGGAGCACACATAGGGTGGGAGCTCTTGACCTCCATCAAATGCAATGTGTGATGCACATGCTTAGGGCACAGGGGCCCTAGACTCACATCAACCTCTTATCTTGGTGCATGCATCAGACCTATCAGCTCCAGATGGTGATACACTTTTCTATCTCCCACGGCCTCGATGGGGGCGTTGACATAGGAACATCAAAACAACTGACATGCCTAAACTGCTTAGTTTCGACTATGATGTGCTCTACGACATGTTCCAGGTCCTCCAAGATCATGCTCTTCTTGGAAGGTGGGTCTTCTCCTGGGCTCAACAGTTGGATATTGAGGCATCGTTACTGGCACAATGGAAGCACATTTTGGGCTACAGTCCTAAGTTTAGTCATCTTTTAAATAAATGGTATAGCTTTCACTTCCTCCACCATGTGGATGCAAAGAAGATCATGGGGATTTCATGGGTGCTAGGTGGAGTTTTCTTACAAATTAATTGGTTGTATGTTGGATTGAACCCTGTCCGAGATATCCCTCAGAACAATTACATCTGGGTGAAGCTTCCTAGTCTTCCACTGGAGTTTTGGACTAGACCAACCCTCAAAGCGATTAGAAACATTGTGTGAAAATTTACATGCATGGATCCGACGGTGTTGAGCACTCCAGACAAGTGAATCACTTGGATTTTGGTTTAGGTGGATTATGTGGGCATCTTAATGGTGGAGATGATCTTGGAATGGGTACCCCTGCATTTTATACAACATTTTGACTATTGGGGTATCCCATTCTTATCCTTTTTATGTCAAGAGATAGGCCATCTTTTGGAGAAATGTCCTTGGCATTACCTATGTTCCTAGACCAAATGGTGGGATGGTAACTGCAACAGTAGGGGGATAGAATTAGAGGGCTCCATGCCTGAGATGAGATCAAACCGAGGTACCTCATCTGATGCTCCTTCTCAATATTTGAAAATTTTTACATCTACCTCTTCTCAGTCTTATTACTCCTCTAGTTAGGAGGAATTAATTCCTCCCCATGGCCTTTACTCTGCCTTGGTGCATTTGAATCCTTCCTCAACTTGTTCTAACCTCCACACTACATCTCTCACTCTTGATGGTGTTTTTATTCTGCCTCCTTTTTTTCATGCTCAAGACATTCCAGAGCAGTCATAGACTCTTGTTCCTAAACTAATCTTATCCCATCCTCACTAGAACATCTCAACTCTCCTCCCCTACCATTGCCTCCTGCTTCTGCACATAATTTGGTGGATAGTCACCTCAAATTTTCTAAAGCTAATTCAGGCATGTACCTTTTGGATCTCACTATTCACAAAGGCTCATCTCAGATTCTTCCCCCTTTGGTCAGTCCTGAGTCCGCTAAAAATATCACCACTTATTGTAAGGGTAATGGTTGAGGAAGAAAACACAAGCGCGGAGGGTCTGGGAAAAATATAAACCTTGATGACGATGGCCTGAATGATATTCCTATTCTTTCCACTTCTCATGGGGCCCTTAGATATGGTATTCACCCCATGGTTGGTCCTCCATTACTATCCCATCCCTCAACATGCGCGGCCTGGAGGACGCCACAAAAAAACTCTCTTTGCCACCTTTTCCACACTACTCGTCCATCACTAATTCTTCTCTAGGGGACAATGGTTGACTCTATTAGGCCCCTTGAATATTTTTGGTTTATCTATCCTTACTAGTGGATAGTGGCCATAGAATATTATGGTTTATTGGGGGGTTATGTAGCACTATACGATCCTATTAGGTTGATTTTCTAGCCTATAGATTGTTTTTAGGCATTTTATTATCCAGACATATTAGGGGTTCTATCGAGTGAGTCCACATTTGGAATATATATGCCCCTTATGCTGACAGATGTGTTTTTCGGGAGCAAGTTCATACTTCTAATATTCTAAATATTGGATCATCGATAATCGCAAGAGATTTTAACATGATATTGTCAAGGAATGAAGTTTGGGGATCCAATGAATAGATGGATCCACTATCAGATTTTCTATATACCCTTCTTTATGAGAATTATCTAGTTAATATATGTCTGTCTCCATTAGTTCTCACATGGCACAATGGTAGGGGAGGGATGGAATATATTGGTAAACGTATGGATCATTTCATGGACCATGAAAGCCTGGTCAAGTCTCTAGGAAATATTTGCTCACAAGTGGTGGATTCCTTCATCTTGGACCATTTCCCTATTGTCTTAGAGTGGTGACGGGAGGAGAAGGAGGGGATCCCTTTTATTCTCAATAGGATATGATTGGAGGATGGAGACTTCATAAATGTGCTAAGGGATACATGGTACTCTAGTTGTAGTTCTCTAGAACAATTAGAAAGGGGGTTCATTTCTACAAAATTGTCCACTTTGAAGGGTCGGGTGCAAGTTTTGGAGCGTACGAAAAAGGCCCTTCTATGTGTCTAACTTAAAGTCATTACTAAGAAGATTCAAATTTTTGAATTTTTTTTTGTGGGGATAACCTTCTCCAAAATCCATTAATATAATTTGACAACTCGAGTACAGGACAAAACATACTTTATTGATTCATGAATAATCATGGTGATTAAAGAGTTGCACTTGTTAGGATTCCAAGAAACTCTCCTAGGTTGTAGCTCGGAGATGCCTAGTAACATATAAATTCAACTATTGTTGTAGGTTTAATGGAAGGAATGATGATTTGTTCAAGCCAGATAACCGCTTCTACTTTGTTTCACTCCAGTCATGCATGAACACCCCTAGACTAAAAGGATTTAGACCACTAAATGGTCGCAGTTTAGAGATTAGATGAATATGGAGAATACTATCCATACCAGCAGATGCGCAAGACCATGTGGTGGCTAACTGCAAATAGTAAAGAAACATGTAAATCTATTCTACTAATGCATAGACAGGATGACAGCTCTTGCATCAGATAGAAAGAAACCTGAGTAACCTATTCATTGATGCATTTAGCAATCTAACATAGATAAGAGGACAATTATCTAGTGCTAAACCTAAAAATACCAAGAATACAGCATACCAAGCACAAGCTTAGAAGAGAGGAAGATGGAAATTGAGTAGTTAACAACAAAAGAAGCTTGTATTAGCTGAAAATGAAGATGAGACATTGCAAGTGACAAAATATCTACAGTCTCTAGAAGTTGAACTTTACATCAAAATGCCAAACACAAACCCTAGTTACATCTTGTTTCTGGGTATTTATAGATTTACATTACAAGGGAACTCAGCCCTTAAGGTATGGAGGGGTGATGATTGGCAACCAACTACAATTAACTACCTGATGGAGTCTCTGACTATGTTTGCTTGTTTCAGTGGACGAATCCGATCTGTTCATGTGATGTGCTATCCTCTTAGGCAGTTGGAGAGCTCGTACCATTGGAGTTTCATAACTGATAAATGTAGTTACAGGGTCGTGCTCTATCCTTTTCTCCCTTGGACATGCCTTCTATAAATATGGTTGTTGAGGATTTACTGTGACTAGTACTAACAAGCTAGTCACCTTCCTCCTTCGGGCAAACGAAGTGGTCAAAGGATGTGGACTGCATGGGCAAGTGGACGATATGGATGAGCAGAAAGGATGGCCATTAGATTGGGAAAATGGATAGTGGATATGGCTCAACTGAGGATATCAACTGAGGTGGGAGCGGGTTGAATTTGGGATGTTAGATCTTAGGAGGCCAAATCGAATGGTGATCGGAAGGCAAAGTTACATGATCGTTATCGGGCAGGAGTAGTTTAGTTGGGAGGTAACAGTATTGATCGCACCAATTTTGGGCCCTAAGCGGTAAAAGGATAGGACCGTACAACTCCACTCAGTGGTTGACATGTAGTGGCAGATGAGAGAGAAAAACCTCTCTCATTGCATGCTAACATTTAATCACTTTTTTGGTGCGATAAGTGTGAAGGCCATCAGATCACAGTGGAGATGATCTAATGGTGGGGATTTGATTAAGTGGATTATTATATCGGGCGTGATGACAGTCGTTGGATTGGTGGGGCTCAATCAACACTGGGTATTAAGAAAGGGGTTTATGAGCGCGTGGGGTTATATGTAGGTGAGGCTCTATGGCGGGTTTAGCCCATTACGCTCAGGGCTTAAGGGGTTTTGCCAGGTTTAGAGGAAACAGATATGAAGGAGAGTAAGCAGGGTAAAGGAAGCAAGGAGAAAGTGGCCGATGTGGAAGCCTTTTGAGCACAACCAAGCATACTGAGCTTGTATCTGACCTTAGAAAATCGTCGTTATATAGCAAAACTAACACTAGCTCCTTCGAGGGATGAGATCCTCCCTGTGAGATCTCAAGAACTGTAGACCATTGCCCTCATATGAAAATAGATTAAAAACATTGCCTAGTATTCCATTAGGCATGGAGCCTATTTAAGCCTACATTAAACTTAGTAAAAATAACATATTTACAACATTAAGGCCCGAAGACCCTAAAGAACATAAATTTTCAAAGATGCCCATTAACTGGGCCACCAAAGACTGCTTCTCCTTCCATACTTTGTAGCATGAAAGTGTTGTTCCCTTGGATCTGAGAAATGATAAAAGGTTCAATCCACAGAGCATCAAACTTCCCATGATTACCTTTCTTTTCCTTTAGTGCATCCCATTTGAGCACCAAGTCTCCAAATTGAAAACTTTCTATCTTTTCCTTTCTGTTAGAGGCTTCTTTGACCCTCTTTTGATGTGTTACAGACCTTTCAACCAACTAATCTCTAACTTGATGTACCTCAGCCAGGTCACTAATCCTCCTTGCCATGTCACTTTCCTCATCTTGCTCTTTCCACAAGAACTTTGCCATAGGGAGCAACAACTAGATTGCGAATATAGCCTCAGTGCCATAAGCTAGCTTGAATGGAGAGTTACTTGTGGATTTCTTGGTGGTCACTCTATTAGCCCACAATGCGAAATTCAACTTGGAATCCCAGTTCTTCTTATTGTCTTCTAGCAGCCTTTTGATTATCCTTATCAGGGATTTGTTGGAAGATTTTGCTGGACCATTACCTTCAGGGTAATATGAGGTGGAATGAACTAACTTAATGCCCATGGAGTCACACATGTCCACCAACTTTTTTTCCTTGAAGGCTGTTGCATCGTTTGTAACCAATTTCTATGGACAGCCAAACATGGTAAAAATATTTTCTGTCAAGAACTTCATGACCACGTGGTGATCAGTTTTCCTAGTAGGGATGGCAACAATCCATTTAGTGAAGTAGTCTATAGCTACTAAGATCCATCTATGCTGGCCATAGGAATGTGGATTAATTTCCCCAATGAAATCTAAACCCCACTGCTGGAAAGGGCCATTGGCATGTATTGGCTTTAAGGGAAAATATTTCAGTTGTTGTTTTCCTTCAAACCTCTAGCACCTATCACAAGATTTCACAAATGAAAAAACATCAAAAAATAAAGTGGGCCAATAATAACTAGCTCTGATGATCTTGCAGGCTGTGGTTTTCTAGTAGTGATGTCCTCCACAGATGTTGGAATGGAACTGATGCAAGACCTCCATGGATTGTTCTTTGTCTAGACATCTTAAAAGGATTCCAGATGGATCCCTCCAATACAACAAGCTTTCATGAATGCAATACTTGGCTGCTATGAGTTTAATAGTTTTGGCTTGGCTTGAACTTAGGCCTAGAGGGACTTCTAGCTTCAACAAAAATTGAGCTATTGTAGAATACCATTCACAGGAAGCTAGATTTTCAGGCAGTTACTGGTCATGCCCTGGTTAAGTTGTCTCTTATGTTTGTCCATCTTCTGAATTTTTACTTATCAAATTCATGTCCAACATCTTCCAATTTTCTTCAGCCATTATCTTGGCAAGGTCTTGACCTCTGACAAGCTTAGTGGGCTTCAATTCTATGTTGAATTCAATAAGATTTGCAATCCATTTAGCCCTTCCATCAACATCTGGTTGCGTTAGGACATCCTTTACTGAAGCAGAGGGCACATATGAAATTGCCTTAGAGTACAGAATGTATATCTTGAAGGATTTTAGAGATTTGATAAGAGCACATGCCTACTTTTTGATGATATCAAACCTTAGTTTAAAATCCCTTAATGTTTTGCTGAAGAGTGCCACTGGATGCTCTAAACCCTCTTCATCTTCCTACAATAGAACTGTCGAAAGCGTGTCACCTGAGGCAAATGAAAAGATGTGGAACTCCTTGTTGTAGTTTGGGCTGATATAATAGCCCTTTTGATGGCTTCAAATGATCTTCTTGCTACATCAGTCCATTTGACTTCTGACCCCTTTTTCAGCATGGAGGTGATGTGGTTTACTAGTTTTGCAAAATTAGGAATGAACCTCCCTACAAAATTTATTTTTCCGAGAAACGATTGGATGTCCTTTTTGGATCTTGGGACGGACAAGGTTTGTATTGCTTTCATTCTTTTTGGGTCAATCTTTAAACCTACAGTAGAAACAATGTGTCCAAGGAGCTTGCCCTCTTATAAAGCAAGTTGTGATTTTTTAGGACTGACTGATATCCCAAATCTCCTGCACTTCAAAAACATCTTCTTCAAGTGCTGCAGATGGTCTTGATGGCTACTCGAGTATTCAGTTATGTCATCCAGATAGACAAGTACAAACTTATCCTTCTCTCATACAAATTCTATGTCTATAGCTTTCTAAAAGGTGGCTCCATCATTCATTAGCCCAAAAGGCATCTTGAAGTACATGAATGTGCCCCAAGGAGTGGTGAATGTAGTCTTTTCTTCACCATCTAGATGTATAGCAACTTGGTTATACCATGAAAATCCAACCAGGAATGACATCACATTGGCTCCTGAGACTTTCTGCAACAAATGCTCCATCTTGGGCAGGTGATAATTGTCTTTCTTAGAGAATTTGTTTAGGTTTCTGAAATCAATACAGAACCTGATTTCTCCACTCTTCTTCCTCACCACTACCAAGTTAGCTACCCACTTTGAATACCTTAGAGGGACTATGATTTTGGCATCCAACAACTTCTTGATTTCTTTTTCAATCAGAGGGAGGAGAAAAGGATTCATGGGTCTCAGTTTCTGCTTGAAAGGAATGGTGCCTTTCTCCAAGGGGATCTTATGCTAGATGATCTTTTTGTCATAATTTTTTAGGTCGCTGTATTCTGAGGTGAAGACATCAGCGAATTGTTTCATTAAGGTGCAATATCCAGAGCTTTGAGTAGCAGACAAATGGGTGGACAGATTTATATATTTTCGATGATATGGACTCCCTATGTTATGCCTATGGACTACAAACTGATCCTCTTTTCGAGCGGTCTTATAAGGCACATCATTATGGTCAAACAGCTTCTCTAAGGGAGCTAGGCCTTTAGGTATATGATTGCTAGGAAACTGAACAATGCTCTCTCGGTTGATCCTGTTCTTTAGCTAGGGATGGGGATTTTCCTCCAAGGTTGCATTCTCTTGATCAATTTTCATATCAGAGAATTCATCAATGACTTGCAGAAACCTATTTAATTCATCATCATCCTCAAAGACTTTCTAATGCTGGACATTATCACGCAAGGATGGTCTATATTTTATCTAGACATCATAAAACAACTTAGGGGGCATGAGAGGGATGAACATGCTATCAGACATGGAAAGGGAATCAGCAAGCTGATTTTTTTACTCTAGGAATATATGAGATACAAAAACTATGAAAAGAATCTTTGAGTCTCCATACCTCATCTCTGTATGCTTTCATCCTTGGGTGCCTTTCATGGAATGATTCGTTCACTTGCTGAATGATGAGATCAACATCTCCAAACACCTTTATATTTCTAGTTCCTCCACCTTTATGATGCATGAGCATCTAGACCTAGCCAGCAATGTGATGAAATGGTCACATGCTGTGGCTAAAACAGAGTGAAATTCACTGAGTGTCAGTCAAAATCAATTTACTGAGGAGGTTGGATTCCTCAAATAGTTTGTTATTGTAATAAATGGGAGATTAGCTTATTTTTTATTTTGCGATAGAGCTGTTAGTCTAGGTGTTCTTGAAAAACAACCAAATAGAAGAATTATGTTCTATCTTGAAGAAAATAGGAAATTCTATTAGATAATTTAGGAGAATTATTCGAGTGGATAATAAATAGAGAAAAATTGTAATAAGCGAGGGGAGGATTCTTTTAGAGAGATTAGAGTGACTGAGATTAGAATAGGTTTGGGGTGAAGTGTAAGTTTAGAAGTGTGTGTGAGGACTGTGTTATGTAAAACAGAGATCATTCTTTGTGTAATTAGGCAAAAGTCCGAGACTTCGTTTTTGAATAAAATAAATGTTTCATGTTTCAATGCGGAAGAATTCGTCAGGATAGATGTATTACTTTCCTTTGTAATTTGATTGTAGTGGCTGTGATTTGTGTGTTTTTATGTTAAATTGTAGAATTCCCATGTTTAATGTAATTCTGGCATGTCGACATTTGTGAATTGAATAATGTTTTAACACATAGAAATGGCGTAAATCACTTAGTGGAACCTTTTGAGCGGATTTGGAAACATATCAGTTGTTTTATATGGCAAATCGGGTTCGATAAGACCATCGCATTGGATGGGAAAGAAGTTTACAAATTGCATTGTATGACATTGGAATGTGCGGTCTCCAATTTCCGATTGGATCAGATCGGAACTGTGGCAATCGACAAGATTGGCATTTGACTCTTTACAATTTCCGATTTCGATTGAATCAGATTGGAGCATGGGAATTGGCATTAGATTGGAGATGGTAATTGCATTGGTGCATTGAAAGAACTTGGTATTATATAAGTTTATGGTGATTTAGTGTCAACACTAGGAATCGATGGTGTTGAAAGGAATCTAAGTAGTGTTTGATTATCTAATCGAATGCATTATATAATCAAAGGCAAAAGGCACAATTCGACTATGTGATATAACCTAGTGAACACATTGATAAGTGATGAGAAGCGTTAGATGCAGAGAAAAAAGAATTCCATGAAGGCATCGAGAAGTGTAGAGGCGGAATGATGGTGGATCATATAAACTAGGAGCGCTGGCATTAAAATAAGTGAGTTCGAGGTTGAAGCAGAAATCAATTCCAAGACTGGAGAGAGCAGTCTTAATTGAAATAAAACGCTGAAGGAACAGAGGCATAACTATAGAAATTGACTGAAGATGGAGATTACTATATGAACGAAGGTTCAATCCACAGATGGGAGAAAAAGCGTATTACTGGTGATCAATTGGGTAAGGTATGGTGAGTAGAAAATGTTTGTAAGATATTGAATTTAATTATGGATTGGGAATTGGGAATTGCCGGACTTGAAGTTTTGTGTTTGGTGTAAATATGGGTAATGCATTTTATATGCATGGTAGGAAAAGATTCTGGGTATTGCAGGGACAACCCTGCATCACTTTAACAGCATTTAGGCCCAATATCATAGCCTCATACTCTGCTATATTGTTGGTGACTTGAAAAGTCATCTTAAAAGACAGATGTGTGCTTTCTTGTCTTGGAGACATGAGAACCACTCCTGCTCCAGCGGCTTCTTTTGTGCATGCTCCATCAAAGAACATATCCCAAGCTTGTGTCCCTTCTTCCTGCATGGCCTGGCACACTATTTTCTTGAGCTACACCTAACCCTTCCAAGATTATCCAATTTGGAGGATACATGCTCCAAAGTCAGTGTCCACAGCGTAAATAGGATGATTAGTGGGGTTTTCCTCATCATTGATGATATAGGCTAGTTGGGCTTCCCTGTACAGCCTTTTGCTTTCTCCTCCAAAAACTGGGACAGTGGCATAAGATAGATCATTTTGTGATGTCCCACCCAACCTTTTAATCCACCCTTTGGACAGTAGCATGCCAAACTTAGGGGGAACATCTGCCACCGCGATGTCCATCATCATGCTCTTCACGGGTAGCTGAGTTAGGGTGATGGCTAAATCTTTGATCAAACCCAGGCACTTCACCTTCCTTGAATCAAAGGAGAATAAATCATAATATGTTCTGGTGACATCAAGGCCTAGTGCTTCCATGACAGCTTTGGGCATCAGATTATGACTAGCCCCTGTGTCCAGCAGACAGTTGTGGAGGATTTTGTCATGAATGGTCAATAAGACATAAAATGATGGAGAATTATCATTAGTAGGTTTAGTTATTGGGCTGAGCACAACTATAGGTTTATCATCTTGTAAATTGACATAGTCAATGGAGGCTTGTGTGGCTTTCAACTTAAGGGCATCAAGGATAGGCTTTCTAAAGACCTCACCCTTTACGGGTTCTATCAGAGATACAAATATTTTCAACTTCTAGACTTCCGATTCAAAATTGAAAGGTGAAGGGAACTTATCAAGGCCTCTTACCTCTTGAGCTGGTGCTTTGAGGATGATGGGATTAGCTGCTAGTCTCCTATGTTTGTCGATCTATTGTTCTGTGGGGACAACAACAGTTTGAGTAGGATTCTTTTTGACATTACTCGTTCTTGACCTCAAATTATATCTTTGTTGGTCTTTAGTTTGTAGAATAGCTTCTCTTTCCCACTCTTGATTGGTCTTATATTAGAGTAATGATTCTTTGTAGGTGGCTAATATAAAAAAGGCATCACTGCCCTTGTCTTCCATGCAGTGAATCTCATCCTCTTCTTCAAATTTTTCCTCCTCCATGGCCATGTTCTGGAAATGAGTCTTAACCCTTTATTCTTTATTGGCCTCTTTGCCCCTCTGAATGGTCTACAACTGTTCATTTTCTCTTCTGAATGGATTGGGATTTCTTGGAGCCGAAGTGTTAGGAAACCTTGACTTCCCAAAACTCTGCTCAATCTTCAGTGTGGATATTTCAGTAGCCAATGATTCTATCATTTTAATAATTTTATCTATTTTGGGCTCAGAAGATGAAGCAGAGGAAGAAGAAGCCTCACCTTTCTGCCTTCTTCTATCAGTATGGCCCTTTAGTTTCCCTACTACCATGATATTGGATTCCACCTCTAAGGCTGCATCTTTCATTTCAGCTAGGGTGACACATCTTCTTTCTCTTAATGGTAGGCATAAATCAAAATCAAATACATTGGCATAGGTGAGTTTGGAAAAGGAGGGGATAGGCTTTACTTCAGCTGATATCTTGCTATACATACGATTGAATATTTTGTTAAAATTAGAAAATGATTCCCCATTTTCCCTCTTGAGGTTGCCAAACTGAGTATGGTAATATAGAAGGTCTTTCTTATCTCCCCTATGCTTCAAAAACACATCATCTAAAACTTCAATGTCTGCTATAGATCTGCGGGTTAGCTCTCTGAACCACTTTTTAGCATCTCCATCAAGGCTTTGAACAAATACTCTCATCCACACATCATCTTCACTGATATCTAGGTTACCAGTGTAGCTATAAAAAGACTCAAGGTGTTCTTCAGTTGTTACTCCCTCTGTACCATTCAACTTAGGCATGTATTTCTGATACTCCCTTGCAAGCATGGCATTCAAAGGAATAGGCAAGACTAAGGGTCCATACCTTGCAGCTATGATTCTTTCCATTTTGGTACGTGCTTGTGGGCTTGCCATGACAGGGGTAGATGGAAGAGTATTGGTTATTTGGATGACAGAAGGTTGGGAAATAAATGATAGGGCTGAAGGAAAGTGATGGACTATAGGGGAAGTTTTCTTTGGACAGAGATCCAAAGGGGAACTTACTGTACAATGAGCTTTATGAATCTCTGGAAATATTTCTTCACTAATAGTACTAGGTTCTATATCTTCAACGTATACATGCTCAGTTGCAAGCCTCTCTTGCAGAGATATATAAGGTTGTTTAAGCTTACCTGATCTTGATGCTCCTTTCTGTGATGTTTTCCTCTGCTTGACAATCTTCTCAGGGCCAGGCACTAGATCGACAGGCAACTTCTGAGGATTTCTCTGGGTATACCTCACAAACTAAGCCAGAACTATAATGTGGAGTCACCAAAATGGTTCTTCCACTAGTAGAGTCGCCAGATAGATGATTACAACCAAAAATGTGTCCAGACTTTGTCTATCACCAAAGCTAGATTTGTGTCATTCTCCCAGGGGAGCTAAGAATCAATCTCCTCTCCTAGGCAATGGTGCCAATTATGTTAGGATTCCAAGAAACTCTCCTAGTTTGTAGCTCGGAGATGCCCGGAAACATATAAATTCAACTATTGTTGCAGGTTTAATGGAAGGAATGATGGTTTGTTCAAGCTAGATAACCACTTCTACTTTGTTTCACTCTAGAAATGCGTGAACAGCCCCAGACTATAAGGCTTTAGACCACCAAATTCTCATAGTTTAGAGATTAGGTGAATATGGAGAATACTAACCACACCAGTAGATGCATAAAACCATGTGATGGCCGGCTGCAACTAGGAAAGAAACTTGTAAATGTATTCTACTAATGCATAGAGAAGATGACAACTCTCTTGCATTAGATAGAAAGAAACCTGAGTAACCTATTCAGTGATGCATTCAATAATCTAATATAGATAAGATGACAGTTATCTAATGCTAAACCCCAAAAGACCAAGAATACAACATATCACGCAAAATCTTAGAAGAGAGGAAGATGGAAATTGAGTAGTTAACAACAAAAGAAGCTTGTATTAGCTGAAAATGAAGACGAGACGCTACAAGTGACAAAATATCTAGAGTCTCTAGAAGTTGAACCTTACATCGAAATGCCAACCACCAACCCCGATTACATCTTGTTTCTGGGTATTTAAATATTTACATTATAAGGGCACTCAATGCTTTAGGTATAGAGGGCTCATGTTTGACCACCAACTACATTTAACTTCATGATGGAGTCTCTGACTATGTTTCCTTGCTTCAGTGGATGAGTCCGATTTGTTTAGGTGTTATGTTGTCCTCTTAGATAGTTGGAGTATTCGTACCAGTGGAGTTCCATAAATGATAAATGCAGTTACAGGGTCGTGTTCTGTCCTTTTCTCCCTTGGCCATGCCTTTTGTAAATATGGTTGTTGAGGATTTACTATGACTAGTACTGGCAAGCTTGTCACCTTCCTCCTTCAGGAAAACGGAGTGGTCAGAGGATGTGGACTGCATGGGTGAGTGGACGATATGGATGAGCGGAAAGGATGGCTGTCGGATCGGGGAAATGGACGGTGCAGATGGCTCGGTGAAGGATATCCACTGAGGTGGGAGTGAGTTGAATTTGGGCTATTAGATATTAGCGGGCCAGATTGAATGGTGATCGGGAGGTGAAGTTATGTGGTCAATATCAGGTGGGAGTGGTTTAGGTGGGTGGTAACATTATTGATCGCACTGCTTTCGGGCCCTAAGTGGTAAAAGGGCCGGGACCATGTGATTCCACTCAGCGATTGACACATAGCGAGAGATGAGAGAGAAAATCCACTCTCATCGTGTGCTAATGTTTAATCACTTTGTCGCCACGATAAGTGCAAAGGCCATCAGATCTCGACGGAGATGATCTAATAGTGGGGATTTGATCGAGTGGATTATTATATCAGGCGCGATGACAACCATTGGTTCGACGGGGCTCGATCAACGACAGGGATTAAGAAAGGGATTTATGAGCACCGAGTGTTATATGTCGGTGAGGTTCTATGGTGGGTTTAGCCATTTGCGCTCAGGGCTTAAGGGGTTTTGTCAGGTTTAGAGGAAAAATAGAGGAAACAGAGATGAAGGAGAGTAAGCAAGGTAAAGGAAGGAAGGAGAAAGTGATTGATGTGGTATCATTTTGAGCACAATCAAGCATACTGAGCTTGTATCTTACATTAGAAAATTGTCGTTATATAGTAAAGCTAATAACACCATATGGGTATAGGCTGGTGATCGAAATACAAAATTATTCCCTAAATTTGCAAAACAGAGACACAATAATAATGCAATATGGGGCATCAAGGTAGAGAATGGAACTCATAAATTTTCATACGATGATATATAAAAAGAAGAAGTGAGATTCATCGGTTGGCTTCATATGGCTAACTATGATTCTCATATTGAGGACTAGTTGTGGGCAGTCGAAGATTTCCCACTTATGTTCGATCAAGTTTCTAATGAACATCTATATCAGCATATCACCTTCGATGATATTCTCTCTGTATTAAAATCCTTCGCAAAGGATAGATTCCTAGGTCCAAATTGTTGGCTGGGGAACTCTTCATATACATTTTTGACCTCATGGAGGTTGCTATTCTAGACTTGATGGAAGAATCCCGGATGGAGCGCCACATATTAGGCTCTATAAAATCCACTTTGACCACCCTCATCCCAAAGATTTGTGCCCCTAAGTCTCTTTTAGACTTCAGGCCTATATCTTTGTGTAATGTTATATATAACATTACTTCAAAGGTGAGAATAGAAAGAATAAAAGGCACACTCTTTCCCTCTATATGAGATGATAAATTCAACTTCCTTCATGGTAGATCCATTCATGATGCCATTGTAATTTCATAGGAGTGTATAGACACAAGACAAAGAAGGTTAAAGTTGTTGTGATGAAGATAGATCTAAAAAGAGCATATGATTATGTAGACTCAGGGCTGCTTCAGATCATTTTGACTAAGATTATCTTGAAGATTTGGAATGTTGAGTGGATCATGGCATGTGTTACAAACATTTGGATCTTTTCATTATATATGGATATCTCATTGACTTTTTACAGGCTCACAGGGGTCTCCATTAGGGATTCTCTTTATCCCACTTACTTTTCATTCTGGTAATGGAGGGTTTTAGCAGGAAGATATTTTCAGCTAGGGACGTGGGCACATTTTTGGGTTTGAGGATGACTCCTCACATTATGATCATGCATATATTATTTTTTAAAAACATCCTGACTTTTGACATGATATTGGGGAATTAATGGGAGACCCTTCACCATATTTTTTGGATGTATGTATAGGCTTCAAGCCTCTTCCTCAATGGTATGAAATCTTGCTTATATTTTTTGAATCACAATCCCATTGAAATTACACATATAGAAGACATGTTTTGCATGGGAACAAGACTATTATATGATGGCTTTACATACTTGGGTTTTAGAATGAAACCAAATGGCTACAAAAGGTAGGAATGGATGTGGTTGCTGTAGAAATTTGACAAAAAACTAGGGGTTTGGACAAATCTCTACTTATCTTTGCAAAGTAGGTACACACTTGTGCAATATGTTTTGCAACAACTTGTGATTTACTACATGCATCTCTTTGTTTCTTCCTACACACATTTTCTCTAAGACTAAATATTGACTTGACCATTTCATGTGGTTTGGATCTAGGTAAGATAATAAATATCATCTCACCAGATGGGATTCCATCACTAAACCCAAATAATCTCATGGATAGGGTATATTAGACACTCATGTATTTAGATGCTCACTACTCATGATGTCTTTTTGGCCAGATCTTTTTAGTGGTGGTATCTCGCATGCTATCATTGTTGGAAAATACCCGAGACACAAACATATCACATTTTGGATAAAACTTCAAAAATTTGGTATCAAGTGGCGATCCTACATCTGGGAAATCTTCCAATAGATATTACCATGGTTTCTACTATAGGTGCAATGGAATTTTGGTAGGGGAAACAAGATTTTTATTGGTTTTGATCAGGATTCTGGTTCACATGAATCCAGACATCTTTCACATGACATAGTAGTGACGCTTCAACACAAGGGCTTGTTTCACCTCAACTAGAATATATATGGCTAAAAAGGTAATATCCTTACTTGGAATTCAGCATCTCAGATTAGATTATAGGGATTCATCGCTGAAGAATAGAACCAATACATTTGAAACCTCATGCAATTAGGATTATGTGGGAATCCAGAGGGCGACTACATTACATGGGATGGCATCACTTGAAATGGATCGATTGTTGTTGCAGATAACTATGAATTTATCACTCAACATCAATTGGTGACCCTCACAAAATCATGGTTTCAGACTATCTCGTGCATTAAAGTGCCCCTTATGATCACCCCTTCTACATGGCTTACTCGGAAAAACAAAATCTTGAGCTATGGCAACGTCTACAAAAGAGGTTATGTGGGCCATCGTAGATGTTCTCTTTGTTGTCTCCATATTGAAAATGTGTGTCATCTATTTTCTCCTTGCAGGTTTTCATCTCAGGTATGGTCTCATATCCTCACACATTATGGGATTCCTTTAGACAACTTTAGATCCATAGAAAATTGTTTGAAATGGGGACTGTCAGGAAGGGCAGTAAGAACCTACATCCCTCCACTCGTGATTTGGGAGATCTGAAAATCTTGCAACCATGTTATTTTTCGTGGCAGGTTTCACAACACTCACTAGACCATTTCAAATATATTGGCATGGCTTGACTTCATGGCACTTTCCACATCCAAAGAACAGGGTTTGTGACGGTGGCTCCTCCATAATCAGATATCTTTTCGTATCGATTTTTGTGTTGGGGCGAAGAAGAATGGGGGATGTGGTTATGGAGTTGTTTTATACATTGATGCAATTGTTTCCTATAGGATACATTGGTATGAGGCTATCGGCAACAATACCCATGCCACATCGGTGCCTGTTTGGGGACTCCTTTGGTTCGCTACTCAGAGACAACTTTTGGTCATTCACATCGACACGGATTCCAAAACCATTATTGATAGGTTTTTTGAAAAAACACATTTTAACCCTACTCAGTTAATATACTGGAGGATGTGTATTGGTGAGCTATTTTAAATATTCCAACATTATAGCATACAACAGATATTCTGCGAATCAAACTCTATGGTTGATCTCTTACCAAAGGGAGGGTTGTTGGATGATGAGGGATATATGTTTGTTTCTTCTTTTCTTCATTGTTCTGCATAGGCGAAGGACATATTTTCTCTTCCTTAAATGAATAGTTTTTCTATTCTCAAATCATATTGTCATCTTCTCATTTCTGTTCCTTTTTGGCACTATTTAGTCACTTTTGGTTGTTAAAAGGTTTATGGTATATCTTTCGATATCTAGCTCTTTTTGTAGGATTCTTTTGTACTCACTATGTCTGGTTATATTGACATGATTGTATCATTACAATTATATTATGAACTTTTGAATATGTCATGCATAATGTGAACTGAATTATCTCTAATAAA
>APFE031571004.1:49358-70274 GCA_000404065.3 Pinus taeda
ATATGTGTTTTAAAAATACATGTTTTAGACAAAGTTATGTTACATGACCACACACATACCTCTTAAGACGTGTGAAATTTGCAAGAACAAGCATTTCATTAATGGAAAATTGACATATTATATGACATTAAAATTTTATGCCAAAAATATCATTCGGGCAAAAACATAATTCTCCACAAATTGTCCTTTTAGTCTAAATCGAAATTCACATAATTAACAATGCTTATATGAATTTTGATAGCTTCAATTTGATAAAAGAGTAAAATTTTGAAATTTCATCACCACATTTGGCGCAAAAATGTAACCCATCTTCATGCATTCATTCTAATCCAATTTATAAAGTAATATTTATCTTAATCGAGAAAGAATTATATGGCACTAAACTTCATGAGGACCTGAAATATCTATTGCATATAAAACCTAATGAATTAGAAGTTAGGCAAGTATATTCCACTTCCTATCTAAGATTTACGGTGGATGTCAATATTCAATTGGTGGTTTACTTAAAATCATTAAATGCAATGAATATCTTATAGTTCTTTTGGATTGATTTACAAATATTCCAATGTGTCATACCATTTATGAAAATAGTATCGCAAGATAATCATTCTTTGAGAAGGCATTAATGCATTTTCAATTACATCATTGAATATCTTCATCCGTGATAACCAATTATTAGTATACCTTTGGAAAGTGTTTATGAAGAATCATGGATGTGAAGATGAAGAGGACCACTACCTTCCATCATCAAAAGGATCGCCATGTAGAAGTAGTACACCCCACACTTGTTTAGTTGTTGGGAACTTTTAATCATAACCATCCAAAAGCTTGCGATCACCCTATCCCAAATTTCCATGGTAGCTACAACAATGCACTGCATAAAAACACTGACACTCGACCTATTAATACATACCTTGGGTATTTGTTGAAGGGTCTATTAGCATTTATAGGTGTAAAACCTAAGGAGAAATGATGAAGGAGGTTGCAACAGAGGTGCAAGAATAAGTTTTGTAAATGACATCGAAAAAAACATGAACAATTTTTTTTATGCAAACCATCAATGCCTTGAGAAGGATATGACAAACTATATGTTTACCTTTAACATTAATTTTCCAAAACCATTGGAAATGAATATCTACCCACTAAAATATGGTACATAAACTATTCTTAAAGAGATCTAAGAGAATGTCATTAAGTTAGGTCTACATACATAGATGGGTAATTGTCTAATCGTTAATGTAGATAACATGAAACTCTATGAACACTTCATTTTTTTATGATGATGATGAAGAAACATCGATCACTCATTCTCTTGAAGAGTTCTTTTTATAGGTTATCACAAAACTTGATCACCATGTTATTCTTTAGTGGAAGACAAGAGCTTTTGAAGAAGGGATCCTTGAATTTGGTCATATTAAGCTAAAAAATTAATTTCCTCACTCTAGTACGTGGTTCACCTTAAATAAGATCCAAATCAAGTTTCCTTAATTAATATGGAAATTGTTTGGAACAAATAACTCTTGGGTAGGGAGGCTTGGTCCATCATTAAGAGAAGGATGGACCACAGGGTGGACTGTTGGGTATTCACCCTGTTGATCAATATCTTACCATGTTCATTCATAATAGGTATTTTAAAAATTATAAAAATTAGAATTAATATATTATAGATATTGGAAGGATGTGGAGTAGGGAAACAGAGATCTATGCATATTATAGAGTATAGAACTGTGAAATTTTATAAAATTATAAAATATCTATTAAAAATATAGATTATTTTTAATATACCCCGAAGATAAACTAGATAAACAAGATGATTGTGGGTTGCAAACAAATTATTTATTAGTCTTAATTATATGGCTTCGTCAACAATAACAAAAATCATACTTTATATAAAAATAATAACTATTTACAAAATCCTACAAAGTTCACCGTTAAAAAACCTTCATGCAAGTCCATTGATATGCCACTTAATGAAAAAGCGAATGACATATGTTTGAAAACCAAATATCACAACTAGTCATCAGCCTTATAAATCACAAATGAACACAATAAGTGAAAACAATTCGCTCATTCTATTTCCTTCATTAAAATATTATAAATAAGCCTTTCATATACTCGAAATTGATTGGTTCATAAACTCGTTCATTAAGATAGGTTGCTTCGCATTGGTAATCTTGACATTAAAGTTTTCTTGGCAAATGTTATACCTATTTTGTAATGTATTAATTTGCTTTTAGTAGTTTATCATCATAAACAATCATAATCAATTCGTTGTTTATGAATCAAATTCCCTTTCCTTTATAGTTATTATATATAGACTTTGGTTTACATCAAAACTTCTGATATTCATACACATGGCATTGGTTATAACAAACATCAAAGTCTAAACAATCTACTGCATCAAGTTTAATATAATATTCCCATCAATTAAATTTAAACGCATGACAAAGGTCACATGTATTTACCTAATTCTGTGGGCAAAGATGACATCAAACACCTGAAAAATAAACTCTTCGGTTTTGACGTGAACTCCTAATTCAATTAGGATTTGAACACCTCTTTAAACAAGCCGGGATTGTGTTACATCATAGGGAGCTAATCAAACAAAACTTGCAGCCTTTAGTCATTGTTGCCTCCGTGTTCACTGCTCATGACGTCTTTTTGACGAGATCTTTTTAGTGGTGGTATCTGCCATGCTATCATTGTTGGAAAATACCCGAGACACAAACATATCACATTTTGGATAAAACTTCAACAAGTTGGTATGAAGTGGCGATCCTACATCTGGGAAATCTTCCAATAGATATTACCATGGTTTCTACTACAGGTGCAATGGAATTTTGGTAGGGGAAACAAGATTTTTATTGGTTTTGATCAGGATTCTGGTTCACATGAATCCACACATCTGTCACATGACATAGTAGGGGCGCTTCAACACAAGGGCTTGTTTCACCTCAACTAGAATATATATGGCTAAAAAGGTAATATCCTTACTTGGAAGTCAGCATCTCAGATTAGATTATAGGGATTTATCGCTGAAGAATAAAACCAATACATTTGAAACCTCATGCAATTAGGATTATGTGGGAATCCAGAGGGCGACTACATTACATGGGATGGCATCACCTAAAATGGATCGATTGTTGTTGCAGATAACTATGAATTTATAACTCAACATCAATTGGGGACCCTCAGAAAATCATGGTTTCAGACTATCTCGTGCATTAAAGTGCCGCTTATGATCACTCCTTCTGCATGGCTTGCTCAGAAAAACAAAATCTTGGGCTATGACAACCTCTACAAAAAGAGGTTCTGTGGGCGCTTGTAGATGTTCTCTTTGTTGTCTCCATATTGAGAATGCATGTCATCTATTTTCTCCTTGCAGGTTTTCATCTCAAGTATGGTCTCATATCCTCACACATTATTGGATTCCTTTAGACAACTTTAGATCCATAGGAAATTGTTTGAAATGGGGACTGTCATGAAGGGGAATAAGAACCTACATCCCTCCACTCGTGATTTGGGAGATCTCCAAATCTTGCAACCATGTTATTTTTAGTGGTAGGTTTCACAACACTCACTAGACCATTTCAAATATATTGGCATGGCTTGACTTCATGGCACTTTCCCCATCCAAAGAACAGGGTTTGTGAGGGTGGCTAGTTCATAATCAGATATCTTTTCCTACCGGTTTTTTTGTTGGGGTGAAGAAGAATGGGGGATGTCGTTATGCAGTTGTTTTATAAATTGATCGAATTGTCTCCTATAGGATACATTGGTATGAGGCTACGGGCAAGAATACCCATGCCACATCCCTGCGTGTTTGGGGACTCCTTTGGTTTGCTACTGAGAGACAACTTTTGGTCATTCACATCGACAAGGATTCCAAAACCATTGTTGATAGGTTTTCTGAAAAAAATACATTTTAACCCTACTCAGTTAATTTACCCGAGGATGCGTATCGATGAGCTATTTTAAATATTCCAACATTATAGCATACAACAGATATTCTACGAATCAAACTCTATGGTTGATCTCTTACCAAAGGGAGGGTTTTTGGATGACGAGGGATATATGTTTGTTTCTTCTTCTCTTCATGGCTCTGCAAAGGGGGAGAACATATTTTCTCTTCCTTAAATGAATAGTTTTTGTATTCTCAAATCATGTTGTCATCTTCTCATTTCTGTTCCTTTTTGGAACTATTTAGTCACTTTTGGTTGATAAAAGGTTTATGGTATATCTTTCGATATCTACCTCTTTTTGTAGTATTCTTTTGTACTCACTATGTCTCGTTATATCGACATGATTGTCTCATTAAAATTATATTATGAACTTTTGAGTATGTCACACACAATGTAAGCTGAATTATCTCTAATAAAATCCAGTTTTGGTTTTTTCTTCTCAAAAATGACAAAAATTACAATGAAATTTGAAATTTTAATATGGTAAAAACTTTTGTGGAAGGTAAATTTATGATCCATTCAAATTCAAGGTATTTTACAAGGTATATTTTGAACATGGATAGATATACTTATACATTTCCCCTACACTAGGCTATAGAATGCACACATAGATGCAATAACATAACAATTTTCTAATGTTGTTCATAATTTAGATCGAGATGAATTTTAATTTTTAGTAGAATAATATCATATCAAATTGGTTAAATTATTAATGGAATAAATTTATATATTTATTGATTCTAAAATCTAAATCATGGGATTCACAATTTTTTTTTTTATGAAGGCTCGATCGAGCCATATAGGTAACCACATAAATGGCTTGATCAAGGGTTTAGGAAACTATAGATCAAGCTATTTGAATTTCTAGATTAGGTACCCAATCGTGCATTTTAGGTTCTTGATCAAGCTTTTGGAGTCGTAAAAACCACAATTTGAACACCCTTTTTGCACAATTTTAACACCGTTTATGTACCCTAGCAGATTTAGGGGAAAATTGATCATTAGGTGATCATGTTGTATTCATGAAGGAATCGTCTATCTGTTGACATATGAGTTTGACATTTTAAAATTCATATGATATCTTTCATCCAATTTTTTTTAAACATAGTGCTTGAATTTTTTTTCCACAATTTCAAAGAGGCTTAATACAAAATCAATAACATAAAATATACAAAACGAAAAAATGTCAAAAAATACCACTATATTTGTTTGTGAGTCCTCTTCAAAAGGGTACTCTTGGTTTTTCAATTTATTTAAATAGTTGAAAAAAATATTATAAAAAACACGTGTCTAGAAAATGCAATTGAAATGTTACTTCACCAACTTTGAAAAGCAATAAAATATCCTATTTTTACATTAAAAAATATTCTTTTTAATATAGAAAACCTAGTTCTATCCCTTTAGATCATGCTGATATATATATATATTTATATATATATATATATATATATATATATATATATATATATAGATAGATAGATAGTTAGATAGATAGATAGATAGATAGATAGATAGATAGATAGATAGATATATATAATATATATATATATATATATATATATATATATATATATATATTAAAATACATGTTTTAGACTAAGTTATGTTACATGACCACACACATACCTCTTAAGATGTGTGAAAATTTGCAAGAACCAGCATCTCATTCATGGAAAATTGACATATTATATGACATTAAAATTTTCTGCCAAAAATATCATTCGGGCAAAAACATAATTCTCCACAAAGTTTCCTTTTAGTCTAAATTGAAATTCACATAATTAACAATGCTTATATGAATTTTGATGGCTTCAATTTGATAAAAGAGTAAAATTTTGAAATATCATCACCACATTTGGCCCAAAAATGTAACCCATCTTCATGCATTCATCCTAATCCAATTTATAAAGTAATATTTATCTTAATCGAGAAAGAATTATATGGCACTAAAATTCATGAGGACTTGAAATATCTATTGCATATCAAACCTAATGAATTAGAAATTAGGCAAGTATATTCCACTTCCTATCTAAAATTGATGATGGATGTCAATATTCAATTGGTGGTTTACTTAAAACCATTAAATGCAATGAATATCTTATAGTGCTTCTCGATTGATTTATAAATATTTCAATGTGTCATACCATTTATGAAAATAGTATCACAAGATGATCATTCTTTGAGAAGGCATTGATGCATTTTCGATTACATCATTGAATATTTTCAACCGTGATAACCAATTATTAATATACCTTTGGAAAGTGTTTATGAAGAATCACGGATGTGAAGATGAAGAGGACCACTACCTTCCATCATCAAAAGGATCGCCATGTAGAAGTAGTACACCCCACACTTGTTTAGTTGTTGGGAACTTTTAATCATAACCATCCAAAAGATTGTGATCACCCTATCCCAAATTTCCATGGTAGCTACAACAATGCACTGCATAAAAAAAGTGACACTCCACCTATTAATACATACCTTGGGTATTTGTTGAAGGGTATATTAGCATTTATAGGTGTAAAACCTAAGGAGAAATGATGAAGGAGGTTGCAAGAGAGGTGCAAGAATAAGTTTTGTAAACAACATAAAAAAAACATGAACAATTTTTTTTTTATGCAAACCATCAATGCCTTGAGGAGGATATGACAAACTATATGTTTACCTTTAACATTAATTTTCCAAAACCATTGGAAATGAATATCTACCCACTAAAATATGCTACATAAACTATTGTTAAAGAGATCTAAGAGAATGCAATTAAGTTAAATCTACATACATAGATGGTTAATTGTCTAATCTTTAATGTAGATAACATGAAACTCTATGAACACTTCATTTTTTTATGATGATGATGAAGAAACATCGATCACTCATTCTCTTGAAGAGTTCTTTTTATAAGTTATCACAAAACTTGATCACCATGTTATTCTTTAGTGGAAGACAAGAGCTTTTGAAGAAGGGATCCTTGAATTTGATCATATTAAGCTAAAAAAGTAATTTCCTCCAACTAGTAAGTGGTTCACCTTAAATAAGATCCAAATCAAGCTTCCTTAATTAGTATGGAAATTGTTTGGAACAAATAACTCTTGGGTATAGAGGCTTGGTCCATCATTAAGAGAAAGATGGACCACAGGGTGGACCGTTGGGTCTTCACCTTATTTTGACCAATATCTTATGATGTTCATTCATAATAGGTATTTTAAAAATTATAAAAAATAGAATTAATATATTATAGATATTGGAAGGATGTGGAGTAGGGAAAGAGAAATCTATGCAATATAATAGAGTATAAAAATGTGAAATTTTATAAAATTATAAAATATCTATTAAAAATATAGATTATTTTTAATATACCCTGAAGATAAACTAGATGATTGTGGCTTACAAACAAATTATTTATTAATATTAATTATATCGCTTCCTGAACAATAACAAAAATCATACTTTATAGAAAAATAATAACTATGTACAAAACCACACAAAGTTCACCGTTAAAAAACCTTCATGCAAGTCCATTGATATGCCACTTAATGAAAAAGCGAATGACATATGCTTGAAAACCAAATATCACAACTATTCATCAGCCTTATAAATCACAACTGAACACAATAAGTGAAAACAATTCGCTCATTCTATTTCCTTCCATTAAAAATATTATAAATAAGCCTTCCATATACTGGAAATTGATTGGTTCATAAACTCGTTCATTAAGCTAGGTTGCTTCACATTGGTAATCTTGACATTAAAGTTTTCTTGGCAAATGTTATACCTATTTTGTAATGTATTAATTTGCTTTTATTAGTTTATGATCATAAACAATCATAATCAATTCGTTGTTTATGAATCAAATTCCTTTTCCTATATAGTTATTATATATAGACTTTGCTTTACATCAAAACTTCTGATATTCATACACATGGCATTGGTTATAACAAACATCAAAGTCTAAACAATCTACTGCATCAAGTTTAATATAATATTCCCATCAATTAAATTTAAACGCATCACAAAGGTCACATGTATTTACCTAATTCTGTGGGCAAAGATGACATCAAACACGGAAAAAATAAACTCTTCGGTTTTGACAGTGAACTCCTAATTCAATTAGGATTTGAACACCTCTTTAAACAAGCCGGGATTGTGTTACATCACAGGGAGCTAATCAAACAAAACTTGCAGCCTTTAGTCACCATTGCCTCCGTGTTCGCTACATGAAAACCAGATGCAATCTCACGTAACACATCCCACGCTTTTCATAAATCAGACATCATCAATATCGAGAATGCGCTATCAAACATCAACATTCTCCAATTGCACGCTTCTGGGTAATCATGTATCTAGAAAGCCTCAACTTTCTTGAATACTATTCCTACGGTTTCTTGAAGCCCCAAGTTTTTTGAAAACTCAACAGCTTTCACTATCAAGCTGAATCAGCTCCCCCTTATTACGTGCCATTAAAGTTGGTTCATTTTCTGCAATACAATACGTGCTTGCAAATAAATTAGCATCACATCAACGGAGGTGTCGTGCAATTTCATTTTATTCACACAGCAATGGAACAAAGTCCAACCTATTCGTTCACTTTAAACACGTAAGTTCCAAAATTTTAGACCTATTGCTCCATAGATGCTCGGAATCCCAGCAATGATTCCAGTTGAACGTGAATGTGAGTCATCACCCTTGACCTGTGGAACCGAAATCGCAGAAAGAGACGCACTGTATGGGGATAACTGGACATAATTGCAGATAAAGCAATCACATCAACCCACCAAAAGTGAAGAATGCCCCCAACAAATCTCTCGTTATCCTCAACTTCATTCTTATCATCTTTGAATAGAGTGAATTTTTTAGATGTTTGTTTGGGTTGAAATAGAAGTTTCTATACATTGAGTGGATCCAGGGTTGGAAAATAATTGGGAACATCGTTATTCGTTTTTTCGGATAAAATATTTGTAAATCGAGTAAAATCCAGGAAACTAAGATGAGATAAAATCTAATCCTAACACTCGGTCTGTACATAAAATTTCTAACTTTTATCAAATTTACGTTTAAAAAAATACTATTTCTACGAAGTTAGGTTAACCTATCCGCTTTTGCTGACATGGATGCAATTGATTCCCAGAATATGAAGCATCTGATGATCTTATTAGTGGTAGTTTGAGGGAAGAACAACTAATCATGAACTATAAATATCTGTGAGCTTCAGTCTTTCGTACATGGCTGTGTTTTTCTCTATTGCAGATATAGATTTCTGGAAGTTGTCAAGAAGAACACGAACAGAAAAAACATGAGGTTTATGAGGATTTTTATCTGGGTACTTCAGAATTTTTTTCAGGTTGCTTAAGGATTTTTATCAGGATTTTGATCATTAGGCCTCAGAGAAGAGTCCATAAACAAAAGGACAACTGAGCTCCCGTTATGTACAGAGAGGGCCGAGATGAAAAATACTATGCCGCAAAACTGAAAATTGGCATAATAGTTCAATCTGAGGATCTGCTTCAGGCTCATAAGCAGTGATCCGCAGTTGCGTTATTGCAATTTGGGAAAATTTTGTGATGACGCTCTGGGTGGACCCAAAATGCTTCGAATTGGCACAATCTAGTTCGTGTCATATAGATTTTTAAAAGTGGAACCTTGAAGAAATATATTAAAACAAAGACGTTGGGTGCCCCTGAATAGAAGTAATTTTATGTTTGGCAGTTTCATATCGAAGAAGCATTACCATATTTACAAGCTGTTTAGTGAGGCAATGGAAGAGTTTAGTGAGGAGGATATATGGGGATGTTTTAATGATGCCGAAACCAAGGAGCTTGGCTTAGGGGAAAACCGCTATAGCGTCGTTGCAGTATGCAGATCGAGGGGATCAAAGGAAGGGAATAGTAATACTAGCAAGAGATCGGCGAGAATTCCTAGGCGGGAGCCTTGCCATGAAGAGAATAGTAAAAGGAGATTGAGGTATCGGTCTGCACCTCTGAATATCCCCGACTGTTCTCAAATGGTATGGAAAGAGAGGAAGAATGAGATCAATGGTTGGAGAAGAAGTCATGAGAGAGTTGATGATAATGGAAATGAAGACGGTGATGGTAGGGATTTTGAATGGATCCCACCTCATGAGCTCGTTGCCAGGCAGCTTGCCCAGAGCGAAATACCTGAAATGTCAGTGTACGAAGGCATTGGAAGAACACTCAAAGGCAGAGATCTCAACCAGGTTCGAACTGCTGTCTTGACAAGGACTGGTTTTATCGAATGAAATTCATTCTGAGAGAGAACAAGGTCTATGTATTCCGCATTCCGAAATATAGATCTAAATTCCTGGTTAATGGATGTGTTATGGATTACTTAGCAATTCAAATCAATAAAAGTTTTATTTTACATGGTGCTTTCTAACAGTTCCACCCATCATGAGTGAAAATTTTGGCCCCGGCTCTATCTTCATGTTGTATCACCTCATATGTATTTTGACCCTATTATGAATATATACACAGCTTTTCTCTTGCTGAAAATAAGAAATTAGTAGAGAATGTAAATATTAATTTGTTCTTTTATCCTCTATACAAGGCGTCAAGAGTAATGGATCACTTGGCCGTTGAAATCAATGAAAGTTTCTTTTTCACATGGTGCGTTGTCAAAGGTCCACTCATGATCTGAAAACCTAATTTCATTAGCTCTCTGTTCTGGAAAACACAGCAGAGTTTGTACCAACTATTCTTTCTTTTATATGTATAATAGGGCTTGCACCAAAACTCTCACACGGTAAGAAATTGAAGAAGCATCGCAAACATCGCATCTATTCAGTTATGAAAGTTATAGTTGAAGATATGATTTATGAACCAAAGTGTGAAGTATTTGGGGAGATTGGGGGAGATTTATATATTTATTAGATTTGAAATATTTGTTTTACTAATTAATTTTTTATCTAAATTATAATATTAAATACGTTTATATATGGGGTATAGTTTTTAAGGTTTTTTTTCGCAAATTTTAATATTAATTAATAAGTTTGTTAAATTAAATTAAATTTTATTTTGATTTATAAATGGATTCACAATAATAATAATTTTAATTTTTAAATATTAATTATTAAATATTGTTGAGAAATTTTCTTTTATTTTAAGGAACATCTCAATACTATGAAAATTAAATTTACCAGTGAATTGTGTTTTTTACATTAAAAATACTAATCATTATATTGATAAACCTCTATTTTGACTTATTAGTACGTCTAAAGTTCTTATTTTTTTAAAATTCCCATCTTATAAAAAGGTTATAATATTTGGTTAAGAATAGCTTTATTTACTAAGCATTATCTAATATCCCAAATCTTATTAACCAAAAAGTATCTCCACTTAAAAATATTTCACATTTATCTTAACCATCCCCAATATACACTATATTTTTAGAACACGCTCAATTTTTGGCAATACAAAAATATATGAGGAACAATTGAAACACACAAGTAATGAAAATTAGACCACTAAAATCATTATTGTAACCAATTTAGATACAACCATAGCATCATAGAAGATAATCCACTCTTTTGCAATATGCATTTTTTTCAGAAGAAAAAAAGCATGATATGTATTATATTATATTGAGAAAATATATGAAACATATGTTGTGTATGACATGTTCTGAAGAGAGTATCATGGGAGCCATATCTGGCATATAGATGCATATGTGACCTGTTAAATATCAGAAAATACATATGTTTTTTCCAAAAGTAAACAGATGGAGAGTATGGTGCATATAACGAGACATTATGGAGGACCATATAATGAGTGCCATAGGGACATGATACTGTCAATGATGAAAATTGGAGGCACCAAATGATTCCTGAAAATGATGCCGTTCCTCCATTTCCACACCATCCAAAGGTATATCAATATCAGATAGCGCCTATTGCCTTTCTGTCTGCTCCACCAAAAGATAGCTGCATGGATGGAATCAAAAACTGTTAAAGTAAAATCAAAGTTGAGAGCCAATGCATACCAGATCCGGGAGGAGGATGTGCATTTGATGAATAAGTGAAGATTGGTCTCTTCGTCATTGCCGCATAGAGGGCATCTGCTGGGGCCATGCCAAGAACGCTTCCTGAGATTCTCCCATGTCAGGTTTTTGTTATAAAAAACGAGCCAAGAGAAATATATGAATTTGGGCGGACATGAGGCCTTCCAGAAAATGGACGGGTAGAATGGAAGAAAATATGGGCGTCTGCCAATGCATAATTGTGTATAAATGTCCCGAACGGTGACAGGCCTTCGGAAACCGCTGACTGTCCAATTGAGGTGGTCCGAACTTCCAAAACGGTGGATGCCTCCTGTTGAAATAGATTCTGTGATGGCATACCATTGATCCGCCATAGGTTGCTGTAGGTGCAGGTCGATACTGTTCAGCCATACCGGAGTTGAGCCCCTCCATTCCTTAATCAATTTATTCCATGTAAAGTAACCTTGTCGATGGAGCTGAGTTATGAGTGCGCCTGGAATATTCAGGTTTTTGTGACCAACTGTCAGGGGGTCGATTCCAATCAATATATTGCTGCCTGAGTGAATGCGCCATCGTATATGGGAAATGAAGAAAGCTTCAATTCTCTTCATACTAAGCCATATGGGAGATCCAGTGTTGATGCCGATTGACCCCTTCCTATACCAATAAATTATGTCTTTGCCCTTCATGTATCGTTGGCGAATGATGTTACTCCATGTGGATGAACCAAAAATACCCCTCCATAGGGTGCGGCAGATCAGAGCGTGCCCAAACAGTCTTAGTTCCTTGATTCCCCATCCGCCCTGTTGCTTCGGAATGGAAATATCCTTCATTCTCGCAAGATGAAACTTTTGGTGAGTGGATTTCCCGCCCCAGATGTAACAAGCCGAGATTTTGTTGAGCCTGCAAATGATACTTGATGGTAAATGATATAAATGAGACCAGTAGACCGATAGCTGGGTCAAAACAGCCACTGTAAGAGTGATTTTGCCGGCCAACGACAGGGAGCGGAATTCCCAGGCAACGATTTTGTTGTAATATCTGTGTACCAGCCACTCCCAATCCGAGGAGATATATCTGTGCTTGAGGTGAAATCCGAGATAGGTAATACCGTGCCGAATGGGATGAGACTGCACCTCAAACAAATCGGCGATGGTGTTGACCAGATCATCGTTTTCACCATTGAAATAGAGAGTGGATTTTTCCTTATTAATGATAAGTCCGGTGGCCTTCTGGAAATTGTTCATGATTTCGAATAAACATTGCCAGGATGGAAGCTGTAACATAGCACAAATGAGTATATCATCAACGAATAAGTTATGAGATAAAGAGATGTGCCTACTGATGCGGATAGGAGAGCATCTGTGGTCATTCACCGCATTGTTGATGTGAAGGCTGAGTGAATTCATAACTAGTATGAATATGATGGGAGCAAGCGGACAACCTTGTCGGAGACCCCGTTCAGCAGTAAAAAAGGATGTAGGGATGCCATTGATGTTTATGGCATAATTGACATGTTCAATACATGCCATGATCCACATGATCATATCAGGCCAGATGCCAATGTGAGCCAATAGACATCGAATGTATCCCCAGTCAACACAGTCATAGGCCTTTTGGAGGTCAATCTTTAGTAAAGCCCCCTCTATATCATTTGATAAAATAGAATGAATGCATTCCTGTGTAGACGCGGCAGCATCCATGATGTTCCTGCCCTTGAGGAATGCATGTTGATCGCTGGTCAGATGGATAGCCAGAATACCTTTTATACGTTCAGCAATTATCTTCGAAATGATCTTGAAAGATATATTGCAAAGGGAAATCGGCCGGAAATCAGAGAAAGTTTCCGCGTCAGGCTTCTTGGGGATGAGGGCGATCAGCGTTGATGATATATGCGGATGAATATGGCCCGTAGTCCTGGAGTCTTCAATCATTTGCAGGAGGTCATGTTTAAGAAGCTCGAAAAAACACAGAAAGAATTCAATGGACCATCCGTCCGGCCCAGGACATTTGTCCTTTTTGAATGCTTTAAGGACCTTAAGTAACTCGTCCTCCGTGACTGGTTGGAAGATAGCTTCATTACATGAGTCGTCAAACATAATAGGGTATACCTCAATCCCCCATAATATATCATGGATGTCGGCGCCTCTTCCCCTGCTGTATTGTGCTTTGAAATGATTAAAGGCCGCTTTAGAAATGTCCTGATGAGTGTGAAGAAAACCGCCATGTCCATCGCTGATCCTCCAGATAGCGTTGGTCTGTCTTCGGTGATTTGCATATCGCTGAAAAAAATTTGTGTTCCGGTCACCCAAGCGCAGCCATGATATCCGACTCTTTAAACGCCATGAGGACTCCTCCAGATTTAAAAGGTGGATTTTCCTGCGGGAAAGATCCGATAACAGCGTTCTCATCTGGAAAGTCATGGAGCTGGGGTCATGTCCATTGTGGATGCGCTCAATCTCCTGTTGTATAAATAAAAGTTCATGCCTGTTTTTCCGTTTTTCATCAATCTGCCATGATTTGACCCTAGTGCGCAAGAGAGTCATGCGGGCATGGAACGTAGATGAGGGGTCGTCGTTGGCCAAGTCCAGCCATGCCGAGGATACCATATTGGAGAAAGCCGAATTCTCCAGAAAAGAGTGGTCAAACTTGAAAGGGAAATGTTGCTGGAAAAATTTCTGTCGCCATTGAAGGAATATTGGGCGATGATCTGAAATGGAGTCGAGGCCGATGGATAGAGAAGGATGGCCAAAAGAGTTAATTATGTCAGCCTGCATAATGACTCGATCCAGGCGCTTGGCAATGAATGAGTCGCCCGAGCGACCATTATCCCAGGTGTGGGAAGATTTGGAAGGAGGAATATCGATGAGGTTCCACTGAAGGAGACGGTCCCTGATGAAATCAGAAATGGGGTCCATTTGCCTGCCCGCTCCCCAAACCTCGTCCGGACCGAGGGTGAAATTCATGTCACCAACCAGCATCAATTGAGGGATCTCACATAGGTCCGATGAGAAAAAACGGTCCCAGAATGGTAATCTGTGAGAGTATGGCACGTAGACGTTGAGGATGTTGACAGTAGATTGATGCCCCCGGAAGGATGCATTGAGAAGAATACCGGGCAGTGGAGCGCCATGGTCTTCCCTGGAGCGCTACCCCGGGTTCACATTCACTGGCGCCATTCGCCATTCGCATTCGCCATTGCCCGTGTTGAGAAGGCAAGTGAGTTAGACATTTTACTTTTGCAATATGCATTTATTCTCTTATACCATAGTAAACGAAAATTGGGCCACTAAAATGATTATTGTAGTCAATCTAGACACCACATTAGAATCATAGAATGTATCCACTTTTTTGTAATATGCACATATTTTACTATAGCATAATAACATATATAAATTTGATGTAGAGGATACTTTAAATCAAACAAATATTTAATGGAATAGAGAAATGTTATACTAAAGATGAATCACATTAGTTGTTAATGTGATTAATCCAAAAGACATTTATCTACATTATGGAGCACAAAAGTATCAAATCTAACATTATGATAACTAATAAAATATTAGTTTATATCTATTCAATACATGAAAATTTTGTTAATTTATAAATTGAAAGAATAATAAAACATTACATACTTCAAAAAAAATATTCATAAATCAATTTCTAATTTTATTAATTTAACTATTTTCAATATTAAAATTTTTATATATATTTGGTTCAAATGAAAAAATCATCTTACCCAATATAATATTGATTTTTATGTAGCCATCATAAAGCAAGAAGTTATTAGGAGTAGAATGAAAAACCTGTGAAATAATTTGATATTCAAAAGACTATCTCTTTAACATATTTACAATATTTAAGCGTAGTAAAACAATGATTCAAAATCTTAATATATGTATTATTAATGCAAATTTGATAAAGTTTTAATGAAATCAATCACATACTTAATTAAATGTAAATATACGATAGTAAAAAAAAACTAATATTTCACACATATTAATTATTTGGCAACATGTAGTTGATTTTAAAATAAATAATCTGGAATATAAGAAAATACTGAAAATTAATTAGAAATTTTATCCAGAAAGCAAAAGAAACCTAGTTAGTTTTCTTTTCCTTTATCCACAATGTAAAAATATGTTTTTACAAGTGAATTGAAAAACTACAAAACATTATTAAAATAAAAAAAACATAGATTTTAATAAAATTAACGATAATATTATTAATATCATTATAGAAAAATGCACATTGAAAGTCTAAATATAAATACGGTGCAAACTGGTATAAAACCTTCGACTTAGACAAAAGGTTTATAAAGAAATTTAAAAACAATAATATATAAAATTAATAACAAATACAGCCTCATGAAGCATAATGGAGAATCACAATCAGGTGAAATTTATTCTTATGATTTTCCGTAAATATAATGAAGGATGAAGGAGAATTACAATCATGTGAAATTTATTTTTATGATTTTCCATAAATATCAAGAATGAAGATGCTCTACTTCTCAAAAGAAATTAATGAAGAAAAAGGCGGGGGTTGTCCAAGAATATTTTCATACTGCGTGAAGGAAGTAAGATTTCTACTTTAAGCATGTTGGTACATAATTTTTTTACTTAATATTTGAAAAAGTTTAAAAAGAATGGTTTCTTTGTAAACTTAATAAAGTTAGTGATTAATAATTAACATATAAGGTTAATAATTTAACAATTTAATGTGATGGTATAGAAAGTAATTTTTATTTGATTATTATGTTATTTAGTACTTATCTTTATTTTTTGGGTAGAAAAATTTGGAAGAAACAATTTATTGAAGCATTTTATGATTTCTTTTCATTGGAGAAATGAAGTCTTAAATCTTTTGAAGTTATTTTGAGTCATTAAATTATGTATTTTTGGATTAAAAAAATTCTCTTATGTAAGACTTTTGGAAAATTTGTATACTTAGTCACCGTTTCAGCAATTTAAGAATTGCATCAAACAAATTTCATATGCAAAAGTTACACATGTGAATGTGATGTCAACCCCTATTGATCATACACATGTGATTTAGATCGCATGATCATATGTTTTGTCATCCATCTTGTGTTTTCAAATTGGAAAATGAAATGATCAACTTATAGATGCATTTTTATCAGTAGGACCCAGTTTGGAGAATTGGGATCTCAAGCCTTTTGGGGTCCTTTTGAGGTCTTAAATCACATATTTTGCAGATAAAAATTTCCAAGTTAAGTGCATGATTTGGCGATGTCAATCTACTGGCGAACACCTTTTTAACAATGTAATATTATCAATGCCTCCTAAAATTTGACCTATCCTAACTGACCACCAATATTTGAAACGATGCCACATTAGCCACCATCATTTATGGAAAAGGGGGAGCCATGTAGAAAATATGAAGAATACTATATAAGTATTAAAGTCGTAACTTTAGATATGGGTTGAAGGGGTCACAATTAACCCCTAGTTGGATATAAGACCATGTCATAATCGAGCCACTAGGAGAAAAATAGGTTTCATTGTATTTAAATCTATTCCATTCCATCTCATCATAGAGTATTTGAGAGTGGATAGAGAGACAAAGAGAGAAAATAGGGCATCTATTGTTGGAAATAATACTCAAAGGGGGGGGGGGAGGGGTTGAATGAGTATTATCAAATCAATAACACTTTTTCATTTCCATACTTAGATACATACACGCTACTTCAACGCAACTGTGTCTAATGCAACTAGCATATATCTAGAATACTTATGATTTAATTAATCCATTAAATGTTGATCTTTCGTTAGTGCATCAGAACTTATAGTAAGCAGGTGCAGTAAAACAGAACAGATCGTCACACACAAGAAGCACACATGAACACCATGATATAAGGTGGAAACCCAATGTGGGTGAAAACCACCTGTTGCAAGTCGTCTCTATATTCTTTTAATAAGAAATTTCTTTTACAGTAGTTCTGTACTGGTGTAGTCTTATACCAGTATGCAGGCTTCTACTTGCAGAAGGCTACAACCTTCTCTCGTTCTCCAGACTCTCGTGGAAGGGAGCTACAACCCCCTTAACTCTTGTACTAGCCGATCCACTTACCAGTACGTAGGTGCTGGCCTACTGAAATGCTCCAACCTTTACCCATTCTCGAGCTACTACTAGAAGGAAGCTACCACCCTCTTAGTTCTTGTACTAGCTGATGTACTAGTATGTAGGTGCCGACCTACAGAAGGCAACAACCTTCTCTTTCTTCCTCCAGGTACCACGTTTCATACATTTTCAGATTGGATAATCCTCAAGCACAACACTATAATCTAAAGGCCACGTTTCATCCAATTTTCATACTGGACCCATCAATATCATTGAAGCACAAAACAATCAATACTAGCATCATCAATTTTTGAATTACTGAAACACTAAAACCCTGTCAACAACACAATCACCAAAACATAAAGCAGACTACAGAACTCTGCAATAACAATCAAACCCAACTGCAACTTCAAACATCATACTTCATTATTTATACGCTACTACGATGAATCAAACCCACATATATACGTGTTTTTTCCAAATCCAACCCGTGTACAGATCTATACCTATTCAACCATGACTTTGCGGCCGTTTCAGACATCAAACATACCCAGATCATAACATGCGTACAATAAAACATGCATCAATAATTCAGATCTAGTCTATCCATGATCAAACCATATAAAGATGATTCATTTCAAACCATTTGATCCCGATCTATCCTTAGATCTTGTTCTCCATCAACTGGTGAGATCCCTCCTTAGCTCAGATCAAGCAATACATCATAACCCATATCCTGCATACTCGATCTCATACTACATCAGATATTTAAGTCTTTTTCCATGCATTTCGCTAATGATCTTCTTCTCCTTTTATAGTCTTAGGCCTTACTCAATACCATGGTCGAAAACCATAACAAAACAATACCACGGACCCAATACTTGGCTTCAACTCTTTTGGATGCAATACCATAGACCAAAACCATAGGATCAAAAACTGTTGGACTAATACCATGAACCAACCATAAGATTTCCCATGTGCGTGTGCTTTTCCCTGCATGAAAGTGCGTGAACGTTTCTCTGCATGAAAGTGCGTGAACTTTTCTCTGCATGAAAGGAACTTTTCTCTGCATGAAAGTGCGTGAAATTTTCTATGCATGAAAGGAAATTTTCTCTTCATGAAAGTGTGTGAACTTTTCTTTGCATGAAAGTGCGTGAACTTTTCTCTGTATGAAAGGAACTTTTCTCTGCATGAAAGTGCGTGAACTTTTCTCTACATGAAAGGAACTTTTCTCTTCATGAAAGTGCGCGAACTTTTCTCTTCAGTATAATTTATCATCTGAGATGAGGTAGTTGCCATCAAGTAAAACATATGTATCATAATGCCAACAATCTCCCCCTTTGCACTTGATGGCAAAGCTAACTTGTCATACTGAGAACTGTCATTTGATTCGTTTGAGTTGTCCGGCATCCCATGCATTCTGTCACACTTGATATCTCTTCCGTAGATTCATCTAGATATATATAAGTGAGTTGATATTCTATGAGTTGGTTGCCAGCAAGTACAACACATGCATCATAATGCCAAAAATCTCCCCCTTTGGACTTTTTAGAAACAATACGAAATCACTCTCCCCTTTGACATCAAGGGAAAAGGGCGGACCAAGATGCTCTCTTCCTTTGCTGTCCATACTCCCCCTGAGTGCTTGCTGAAATTTTTGAATGAGCTCTCCCTTTGTGTATGCCAAGGTGTACCAATTTTTCCATGCTCCCCCTGAGTACATGTTGATTCTCTGCACTACTGAAGTGTGTTGTTCATGCTCCCCCTAACTATAGGCAAGATTTGCAAAAAGATGTTTTACAAGAAGAACATGACTCTATCTTAAATGACCTTCCTATCACCAAAGACTCATACATACATCCATCTCTCAACCAAGTGAGGATATACAAATATTGACTCTTCCACCCAACCAAGTGGGCTTACACCAGACATTTGCTCATGATAAACAAGTACATTACATCATTCATCCCAGGCATAGTGGGGAAACCAAATAGGTCATTACATGACCTTGATAACAAAAGACATATATGACATAGAGACGAAATATCTAGAGCAAGACTATGAAAGTTATCAATAACTAATATCAGCAACATCTATCAATCACTATTCAGATCAACAACCATGTTCTCCTTCTGTTCTCCCTCTGCATTTGTTATACTTCAAATCAACAACAACTGAGTACTTGAAACAAAAGGTTCTAAGATAATGCCAACAATGCATTATCAAAAGTTTATCTACTCCCCCTGAACCTGTTTCAGATGGTCTCTGTCAGACCCATATTAGACTTCGTTCAACCAGAGTCTGTCCCCACTGATTTCCTTCAAAAACACCGTATACGCGACTACATCCACATAAACTTGCGTATATACACGGATGTTCTTCATAAAACGCACGCACAATAATTTCCAGATCAGCAACCTATAAATGTCCTGTAGCAAGGTATGTCTGCATATAGATATCAACTCATCTTCTTGAAAGACATCATAGCCATCTCATCAACATCAAGATCTGCATGATCTTATATATCATCCATGTATCATCATTCAGGGACATCTGTATCAATCAACATATGTAAGTATCAATATGTCATTTTATCATCTTCATGTCTCCAACAATGCAATTTTGAGTAATCATTCATGTATCTAACATACTGTATATAGTACTATGTATCTTTAGCTCAAGATCATCAACCTCAGTAATCGTCATCCACATGAGAGCCAAGAACTATAGGAGACTTGCATCAACTATATGCATATGACGATAGTAGCATATGATAGACTCATCATCAAGTAATGAAGATGCGTATACAAGCTTTGTACTTCTCCTTATCCTTATGAAGATCACCATGTAAGCACCATATATGCATTATCAGAGAATCAAC
>APFE031571007.1:12555-101427 GCA_000404065.3 Pinus taeda
TAAGGAATTAATAAATTAATTTAAGAAAAACTTCCTAAAAACCCCCCTTTTTACTTATCCCTAGTATATAAATCAAGAAGGAATTAAATATATTAATGAATAAAATAAAACGGAATTACTTGCTAATTTAATATTTTAGGGAGAAAATTTAATTACTATAATTATAATATTAGTTTTTATTACTTTTACTAAAATGAAATGATATTTCATTCGAATATACAATATATTATAATTTAATTACTATAAATATAATATTATTTTTATTACCTTTTATTTTTTAACATTATAATATTATCTAGGCGTTTTTTTCTATATAGCTTTGATGGTCAACCTAGTCAATCTAGTAGTTTGGAGGATCTGCTCTCCCTATTTAATATGCCATGATCCGACTCCTCAACTTGTCGTGATGATGAACCACACTAATTGGTTCGAAACGCGTCGACAAAGGTTTTCTACATGTGATTTACGCTGAAGTTCTTCTTATAATTATTGAAATAATAAAAAAAATATAACTAACCAGAATAAAAAAATTCAAAGTCAAACTCCAAAACAAGAGGGTAAGTAGAAAAAACAGTCATGGCAGTAATACCATTTAATAAATAATTAATGGAAATAAAATAAACCAAAATGCTAAAAGGAGCCGAGAACGAATAAGAAGATAAAATGTTTAAGAAAACACGAAGGATCAAGAATATAAACTCTAATGAAGAATAAACAACAAAAAATACTATAAAAATGACACAATACCTACACAGATAAATAAACAAAATAAATCGCCAAAAGGAACGTAAAAAGCTAGGAGCACATGATAGAGACCCAACTTCTACTAATAATCCAATCATCATTTCTATTTCAATTATTAGGCCTTCTTTCGATTTCTAGGCCTCCCTCAATTTACGATGATGGAAATGACTAACCATAGCAACGACTTGGGCCTCCTCAATGAAGATATGATGCTTAAGTTTATCTGCATGCCCTGCCAAAGCACAGGAGTGGGTCTTGCCATGCTTGATGTCAGTGGCATGCTCACGAATCCTTTGATTAATTGAGCGACTTGTCTCATCAATGTACAAAGTTCCACAAAAGCATGGGATAATGTAAACACACTTCATATTATTGGGGTCCACTAGGTCATTTACAGATTTAAAGACCTAAATGTTGAAACCACCTTATGCTTCCTTAGGATCTTCGCAATCTTGTTAGTTAAGATGAACACCCGAAAATTGATCCTTGGTATCTTTCTTAGCCATAGGACCTGTTAGCCCTGAGGTTCAATGCTGACTTTTGGAAGGCCAAGGAAGGGCTCAATTGGCTCTGCTACTGTCAAAAGGGGCCCCACCTGGGTCATTTTCCCTTTCTCCCCTTACCCCGCTCACTTTCTACCCTTCCCGTTCCTTCATTCACCTTCTAAACCCGACAAAACCCCCTTTTCTGGCCTTAGCCCCAAGAACAAAGCTAAATTACCCATGTGCCTTACATGCTCATAACTCATCGGATAGCATCTCCACCGTTGATCTTCTCCCGCCGATCCAACGACCCATATTGCACCCAATAAAGGAAACCTGCTCGATCGTCCTCCACCGTTATATCACCTCCAGTAGATCTAATGCTCCTCGCACATATCGCGAGGACAACTAGCATGGACAATATCCACGTGATATGGGCGGTTTTTCTCTCTCATCCACCGCTACATGTCAGTCGCTAAATGGAATCGCGCAACTTCTGACACTTACCATTTACCACCCCATGTCTGTGAGATGAAAACCATTACTGCCCAAGCTAAACCACGTCGTGCGTTATCTCCCGCACAACTCCACTGCCCAATAATCATCCGATCTACCTACTTGATGATTTGACAGCCCGGACATATCCCGCTCTCCCCATGACTGATAACCTCTGTAAATTGATCTCCACCACACATATCCTCAATCTAATGGCCACCAGCCACGACCATCCTCACCGTTCATCTACCCATGCACTCCATCCCCATGACCAGTTTGACCCCAAAAACCAAATTAAATAGAGCATGGCCAAATGGAGAAAAGGACACGACCGACTCAACAACCGAATTAAATAGTTATGGCACTCCTCTACCATGATCAATCCAACCGCTTGAGGGAAAACAAAATACCATAGCCGAGGAGAAAGCAACTACGTTCAAAGATGATATCAAATAGTTAATGGTAGTTAGTGGCCAATTAAGACCCCTCCATCCCTTAATAGCTAAGAGCCATTGTAATGATAGATTATAAATAGCCAGAAGAAAGATGTAATCAGGGTTGGAATTTGATGTAAGGTTCAACTTCTAGAGACTAGAGACACTCTGTAACTTGCAGCGCCTCATCTTCATTTTCAGCAATGCAAGCTTCTTTTGTTGTTACATGCTCATTGTCCATTTCTTCTCTGTTCTAAGCTTGTGCCTGTGGTGTTGTATTCATGATTTCTTCCATTTTTAATACTAGATAACTGTCATATTATCTTTGTATTGAAATACTGAATGTATCAGTGAATAGGCCACTTAGTTTCTTTATGTGTCTGATGCAAAACAACTGTCATCTTGCCTTTGCATTGATAGATTAGATCTACAAGTTTCTTTACCAGTTGCAACCAGCCATCACATGGTTGTGTGTATATGTTGGTGTGGCCAGTATTCTCCATATTCACCTAACTCCCAAACTGTTGAGCATTGGTGGTCTAAAGCCTTGTAGTTTGAGGCTATTCATGCATGTCTAGAGTGAAAACATAGTAGAAGTGGTTATCTAACTTGAACCAAACCATCATCCCTTCCAATAAACTTCTACAAAAATAATTCGATTTATATGTTACCAGGCATCTATGAGCTACAACCTAGGAGAGTTTCCTAGATCCCTAACATAATTGGCGTCGTTGCTGGAGAGAGGAGATTGAAGCTCAGCTTCCCTGGGAGAATGACACTGATCCAACTTTGATATTAGACAAAGTCTGGACACATTTTTGGTTGTAATCATCTATTTGGCGACTCTACTGGAGGTCGAACCTCTTGGAAACTCCAATTCATAGTTTTGGCTCAATTTGTGAGGCATACTTGGAGAAATCCTCAGAAATCGCTAGCTGACCCAGTACCTGACCCTGAGAAGATTATCAAGGAAAGAAAGACATCACAAAAGGGAGCATCCTGATCAAATAAGCCTAAATAATCTTATGCATCTCTGCAAGAGAGGCTTGTAAAAGAGCACATACATATTGAGAATATAGCTTATAGCACTAGCAGTGAGGAAAAATTTTCAAAGATTTATAAATCTCCTTATTCTTTAGCTCCTCCTTTAGATTTCAACACAAAGGAAACCTCCCCTCTAGTCCATCATATTCCTTTAGTCCTGTCAGTCACCCCTAAACTTTCTATCATCTAGACTGCTAGTACTCTTCAATCCATCACAACCATGGCAGGTCCACAAGCACCCACCAAAATGGAAAGAATCATAACTGCTAGGTATGGACCTTTAGTACTGCCCACTCCTTTGAATGTAATGCCTATTAGAGAATACCAGAAATACATGCCTAAGTTCACTGGGATAGAAGGAGTCACAACAGAAGAACATCTCGAGTCATTTTATAGCTATGCTGATAACCTAGATATTAGTGAAGATGATGTATGGATGAGAGTATTCGTCCAAAGCCTAGATGGAGAGGTTAGAAAATGGTTCAGAGAATTGAACCGTAGGTCCATAGCAGACATTGAGGCCTTAGATGATGTATTCCTAAAGCATTGGGGGGATAAGAAAAATCTGCTCTACTACCATACTAAGTTTGGGAACTTACTGAGGGAAAATGGTGAGCTATTGTCTGATTTCAATAAGAGATTTAACTACATGTATAGCAAGATAACAGCTGAAGTGAAACCCACTCCTACCACTGCTAAGCTCACCTATGGTAATGCCTTTGATTCTTATTTCTGTTTACTATTGAGGGAGAGAATATTTGCTTCTTTGGCTGATATGCAAGATGCAGCCCTAGAAGTAGAATCAAACATCATGGCTGCAGAAAAGCTCAAAGGTAATGCTGATAGAAGAAGACAGAGGGGTGAGCCCTCATCATGTTCAGATCCCAAGATCGATAAAATGGCCAAGATGATAGAGTCATTAGCCTTTGAATTTTCCAAATTAAAGATTGAGCAGCATTCTAGGAAAGCAAGGGTTCCTAATACCTTTGCTCTTCCAAATCCAAATCCATATAGAAGAGAAAATGAGCAGTTGCAGATTTTGCAAAGAAAAAAAGATGCCAATGAAGACCAAAAGGTGAAGAACTCATTTCAAAATGCAGTCATGGAAGAAGTGCAGTTTGAGGAAGATGATGAGATCCATTGTACAGAATACAGAGGCAGCGCCACTTTTTTAACCAAAGCTTCCTATGATAAGTCGTTATTTAATGACCATATCAGCAAAGAATCGGACAGTGTAGCTGTTCTACAAATGGTAGATCAGCACCAATATAATCTGAGGTCATTGATGAATAATGTAAAAGAAACTCCTATTCATAAAGCAGTTGTTCCTGCAAAACATCAAGCCAATAAGTAGAAGTAGCCAGCAATTGATCCTATGATCCTCAAAGCTCCAGCCATAGAGCTAAGAGGCCTTGACATGTCCCCTTCTTCTTTCAACTGTTAATTAGAAATTTAGAAGCCAAGAATACCTATGCCTCTGATTGAAGCAGTGAAGAATGAGTCCTTAAAAGCATCCATCCTTGAGGATCTTGAGCCTAAAGAAATCCAAGCCTCCACTGACTATGCAAATCTGCAAGATGACCAACCAGCTGTTATTCTTAGCCCAATTATTGAAAATTGTGAAGACATCTCCCCATCATTCTATGTTTCTCTGTCTACTCATGATGAAATCCTTCATAATTTTCTTCTAGACACTAGAACCAACCATAATCCAATGCCCAGGGCTGTCATGGATAAGCTCTGTCTTGACATTACCAAGCCTTATCAGTTGGCCTCTACGCAACTTAAAAAAGCTAGTTTACCAGATCACAGAGGAAGAAGGCTCATAGATTTGGGACATGTTCTTTGATGGGGCTTGCTCTAAGGAAAATATAGGAATAGGTGAAGTCCTTGTTTCCCCCACACAAGAATGCATTGATTCATCCTTCATATTAACTTTTTAGGTCACAAATAACACAACAGAGTATGAAGCAGACCTTATCATTTAGCACGTGTGCCAAACCTTCTAAGCAAAACATCAAAGGCTGAAAGAATATAGAGATAAGGTGAAATATAGACCATCTTTGCCTAATAATGCCAAATGCAGGAATTTTTTTGAAGTAAAGGATCAAATCAATAGGCTTTTACAAGGCTTTGATGAATTTATTGATATACAGATTGATCAAGACAAAGAAACCTTTCGTAGAAAGGTAAAAGGGGTCAATTTTCAGTTTAATGGTTGTTTTCTCAAAGGGAATGCTTTAAAGGAAGGAGTATATGTTTTTGATGGCCCAGTCAATAGGTTGTTCTTCGGACTTTATTTCAGTTAAGGATTTTAAGCCTTGGTATTGTTAATATGTTGATTTTTAGGCTTTTATTTCATACTAGTTAGACTCCATGCCCAATGGAATACTAGGCAATGTTTTTTATCTTGCTTTTATGTAGAAGGCAATGGTCTATGGTTCTTGAAACCTCACAGGGAGGATTTCATCCCCAGAAGGAGCCAGTGTTAGCCCTGAGGTTTAGTGCTGACTTTTGGAAAGCCAAGGAAGGGCTCGGTCTACTCTGTTGTTGTCAAAAGGGGCCCCACCTGGGTCATTTTCCCTTTCTCCCCTTACCCCACTCACTTTCTATCATTCCCGTTCCTTCATTCACCTTCTAAACCCGACAAAACCCCCTTTTCTGGCCTCTACCCCAAGAGCAAAGCTAAATTACCCATAAAACCTTAACCATGTGCCTTACACACTCATAACTCATCGCACAACATCTCCACCGTTGATCTTCTTCCACTGATCCAACGGCCCATATTGCACCTGATAAAGGCATCCTGCCCAATTGTCCTCCACCGTCAGATGACCTCTGCCAGATCTAAAGCTCCTCACACATATCGCGAGGACAACTAGCATGGAAAATACGCGTGTGATATGGGTGGTTTCTCTCTCTTATCTGCCGCTACATGTCAGTCGCTGAATGGTATCGTGCAACTTCTAACAATTACCATTTACCGCCCGATGTCAGCGTGATGAAAACCATTACCGCCCAAGCTAAACCACAACACCCATTATCGCCCGCACAACTCCACCGCTCGATAACTATCTGATCTACTTGCTTGAAGATCTGACGGCTTGAACATATCCCACTCTGCCCATGATCGGTAGCCTCCGTAAATTGACCTCTGCCACACATCTCCTCGATCCGACGGCTACCAGCCATGACCACCCTCGCCATTCATCTACCCACGCACTCCATCCCCACGACTAGTCTGACCCCAACAACTGAATTAAATAGAGAGCATGGCCAAATGGAGAAAGGGACATGGCACGACTCAGCAACTGAATTAAATAGTTATGGCACTCCCCTAACATGATCAATCCAACCGGCTGAAGGACAACACAATACCAGAACCAATCAGGTTTTCATAGTGGAGAAAGTAACTACGTTCAAAGATGTTATCGGACAGTTAATGGTAGTTGGTGGCCAATTAAGAGACCTCCATTCCTAAATGGATAAGAGCCATTGTAATGATAGATTATAAATAACCAGAAGAAAGATGTAATTAGGGTTGGCATTTGATGTAAGCTTCAACTTCTAGAGACTGTAGACACTCTATAACTTGCAGCATCTCATCTTCATTTTCAGCAATGCAAGCTTCTTTTGCTATTACACGCTCACTGTCCATTTCTTCTTTATTCTAAGCTTGTGCCCATGGTACTGTATTAATGATTACTTCCATGTTTAATACTAGATAACTGTCATCTTATCTTTGTATTGAAATATTGAATGTATCAGTGAGTAGGCCACTCAGGTTCCTTCTATGTCTGATGCAAAACAACTATCATCTTGTCTTTGCGTTGATAGATTAGATCTACAAGTTTCTTGATTGGTTGCAGCTGGCCATCACATGGTTGTGTGTATCTGCTGGTGTGGTCGGTATTCTCCATATTCACCTAGTTCGCAAATTGTTGAGCATTGGTGGTCTAAAGCCTTGTAGTCTGAGGCTATTCATCCATGTCTGGAGTGAAAACAGAGTAGAAGTGGTTATCTGGCTTGAACCAAACCATCATCCCTTCCAATAAACTTATGCAAAAATAATTTGATTTATATGTTACCAGGCATCTCCGAGCTACAACCTAGGAGAGTTTCCTAGAGCCCTAACAGGACCTTTTTCAACTCTGAAGAAAACCTTAGTACATTGGTGTCTACTATACCCATTATTAAAGAAAACACTTAGGAGATGTTCTTTCTCCTCATTTTTTATTTAAATTTATTTATTTATTATTTGTTTTTATTTTTATTATTTTATTTTTTCTAGATAGTGTAGTTATTCAAGTTCATATTATAAATGTGTAAAATTGATTTTAATATGGTGTCTGTCTTCTTTTTCTAAAGAAATAATGTATCTTGATTGAAAAATCAACATTTTGAATGGACTCTCCACCTATAAATATTTCAAAAACAACTTATTTAATTAAAATTTTAGAAAATTAAACTTAATTTATTATTTATTATTTATTTGTTTTAAAAAGTCAAACAGATAATAAATAAATATAAATGAATACAAGTCATGTTCCTTTATTTTAAAAATGAAAAATGAAAAATATTTAATATGAAAAAAATAAAAAAATATTAAAAACAAGTGTTACATTGTATGGTTAACCTTTATTTATTAATTAAAATAAATGTTATTATTATTTTATAAGAAGTTTCTCGAATTATGTTTTTTAGGAGTCCTCATGGAAACCCTCCCTCTCCCAGGTTTTTCTGTTTGGTTTTTCCATTTTCACTCATATCTCATCATTTTCGGTACATTTCTTAATGGATCTCTACTTTAGGTTTTCCATTGATGGATACAATGGAAGGTTTCAATATGAATTTGGTAGACTATGCACCATATCCATACGAAAATCTTATTATTTGGAGAGACAAGGTCCTTCTAATATCCATCCCCTCCCGCTCTCCTCCAGTCACATCTGATCATGAAGGAGTATGACAGTCTCCTAAGTGTTTCTGTCCATCGTGATGATAGGAGTCACTCCCATCATTGTCAGAAGGGTTGCTATTAGGGGCTATAAGGGGCTGTCAGGAAATGGGGGGGATGATCTCGCACTTCGTTTAGAGAACCTACTATAGTTTGGCACTACTCTGACATCTTATCTACCCTCTCCTTTGTTGGATGTGTTCGATGGTAACTTATTGTTTGGGAATTTTCTAGGAGTTTAAGTTGATGAATTTCTATCTTCAGGAGCCGCGCTTATTGGAGGTCAAGGTTTTTCTTATGGTGAATCCCCTATGGACTGGATACTCCCCCAATCATTAGAATATCTAGGTATACATAATGTAGGGGACATTCCATCACTCCCTTATCTTTCTGGGTCCACAAACCCCATATGGGGTTTGGGGTTCTCTTATTCAGAAGCCCAAGTTTGCAATGCACCACTTTCCAATGTGTTTTTTGAAAATGCATGGATTGGGATGACAATGAAGGTTCAACAAATTACCGATTTTGTGGCGAGTACACCTCTAGGTGATAGATCTCATTAATATGGTAACACGCTGAGGGTTGTAGGCATGAGTAAGAGGAGGAACCCTCTAGTCAAAGACAAGGGTCATACGTCTATGGTTCTTGGATGTTAGGTATCTATAATACTAGTGTAGCCCCTATATTGTAATTATTGTGACTCATAGAAGCCCACTATTTTTATCGTTGTGCCCTTACATTATTATTGTTATGTAGGCTTTAATTATATTTTGACCCTTTAGGATCCCATACATACGAAGGACGTCTTGTCATTTGAACCATCTAAGAATTGATTATTTATGTGATGTAAAGGGAGGTTTCCCCTTCAAAGTGACTTATTATCTAGTTGTTGATCTATATTTTCTTATGTTTCTATGCTATTTTTGATTTGGATACATAACATTTGGTATCAAGGCTCTTGATTCTAGGGTTTTGCTTCTTTAAGCAAGTCATTGTAATTTTTTTTCTATATATAATAATATTTATTATTATTATTATTTTCTATGAAGCTTAAAACTGTGAAATTGCTACCACATGGAGGTGAAATCTTGATGAATATTTGGTTGCAATTTTAGACCTTGGTTTGTTATATTTTCAGAGATATGGTCTAGGGAAGTGAGAGTTTTTGTATGCTCTAGAATTTAGTCTCAAACAGGTATCCCCGGGAAAATCATCATAACTTTTTCTTTGAGAATTATATTTTAATTTCATAAAAGGTTATTGAAATCACATGGGCTATAGTTTTTTGGGTAGGAGTTTCACGGCCAAAGTTTAACATAGTAACACATGAAATCCCATACAAGTTCACTATCTTGAAACAATCCATAATTAATTCATCATGGGAGATATGGCATAACTTTATATTGAACAATCCAATCTCAGTCTAACTGGTGTGGTTGAGAAGAAGAAATAGAGGGATACATTAGGATACAGTTTCATAACTTGAGAAGATGAAATTAAAAAGATATAATAGTTTCAAGTACAACCTTATCAACAAGCTCAAAATCGAGCTCTTAAAAGGTATGTATTTCTAAATTTTCATAAATTTTGTGAAAATTAATTTGAGGTCACTCAAAGGGCATAACTAAGCACACATATCATTAATTGGTTCCAAAATTCCTCCCAAACAAAAAATCTCTACACCTATTAAGCCCTAAGAAAGCTTTACTATAACGCATGTAGAAGAAGAAATACAACATGATATATCAAAATTAAGGGAACAAGTGCAACAATTTTCACTTTCACAAAAAGCAACCAAAAATTAATTGGAAGTGATGATTAATGAAAATATGCATGGTTTAGAGGAAAAAATAAAAGGGGACATGAAAGGTTTGAAGAATCGATTAGAAGCAAAAATGGAAGCTCTAAAGGAAGGTTTGACAAAGTTTCGTCAAGAAATGCTTCCTAGCAGTGACAAGGTAGTCCATGAGTCCATGAGACTCATGATGAGAGAAAAAAGAATGTGACTCATGATTTTAGAGATTCTAAATTTGGGTTGAAGAGAAACCATATTCCAAAGATTTATATGAGGAAGTTTGATGGAAAGGATTTGGTAATATGTATGTAGAGTCCCATAACTGTTTTGTTTTGACACACGTTTTCCACCATTTTCCTCTTTTTCATCATCACCATCAACTCAATAAAGGTAGTAAATCATAGATTTTGATAAGGTAACAAATCTGACATGTCTTATTTCTCGTATTCATTAATCTTCCTTATTTTTATATTAAAGAGTGAATTAGCTACAAAATTAACATGATTCTACAACCAATTTCTAAATTTGCAGCTACCTCCATGGTTCATGGGGCTCTGGTGCGATAATGAAAGAACTAAGCATATGGATAGTTTAGGATTAATCCCCTCATGGATCTCCTCCTATTCACTTGAACCAGTTCATCAAAGGGACCACACAACAGCACGGTCAAAGATACAGGTCAACACGTAGCAATAAAGAGTTTAGGCACAACACATTTTCTCGATTTTCTTTCCAAATAACAAATTGATGAATAACACTTTTCCTATTTAAGTTTCATATTTGAATTAGTATTTAAAATCAGATTTATAGGCATGGAAGTCTCAACAGATTGAGCACACGTTTTATATAAATATTTGTTCTCTGTAAATGATAACAGGGAGGAAGTATTAAGTTAATTGTTGAAGAAATTGTGAACCAAACCTTCACTTTTGTATTAATTTGAAGTTACTTTGCTGATTTGATGTATATGTGATTGTGAATCATACCTACTAGATGTAGAGAGCCCCTGTAGGTAGTCAAGGTTTTATTTTATTTTCGTTTCATTGCTTTATAATTACTTTCATTCAAATGCTTTATGTTATCATTACATTCTAGTTTAATTACTTCATTGTTTTCATTATTTCGTATAAACCCATTTATATCATTTATTATTTCTCATTTCATTTATATTTAAAGTCTTTCAAATACTCTACTTCTTCAATTCTTTTTTCCTTCATTACATTCAATATCTTCATGCTTTTTAGAGTTAGAATTTATATCACTCTGCAATTTGTAATTAGAAATTTCCTTCATGCTCTTTAAACTCGGAATTGAATATATTTTATAGACCAGCTTTTGAATTTCAATACTTTGTTTTCATAGCAGCAAAGTGTTTATATAGATTCATAATTTTAGGATGAATAACATAGACATTTTAGAATGATAATCAATTAGTTACAATTTGATATATTGATATAACAATATCTTAACTCTCATTCATTCTAAACGTAGCTTAACTTTAAAGTATTAATTTGTAGAAATCTAACTCTAATGGAAATCTAGACAAACAACGAAAATCTCAAAACAAACATAACCATCATCTTACTAAATGAAATAATAGGCTTCTAGCATATATAGTGCACCTGCACTTCATAAGTTTACCAACTCCGGTCGATAATTTATGCTTGAAATTTAAGAAAATTAAATTTACTAAACATGTTGGCGCCATTTCTAGGGAAGTGTAAATAGAAGCCTTAAAAAAATCAAATAAAAACATGAAATGCATAGGGAAAGAGACTCTAGAGGTAGGTTTGTAGTTTGAGGAAGAAGTTTAATTCCTACATCATCACTCACTCCACCACGACCTCGTAGAGCCACACCACCCACAAAAACTCGAATTCCATCCTTAGCAGGCCAATATAGATTTCCTGAGATCTTAAAATCTGAAATCCAATCTAAAGGTTCACCAACTTCATCAACATAGGTTGTGGTAGAAGAAGATCCTACATCTCCAACAACTGGAATAAATTTTATATCTTCAACTGGAGAACAACTTCTATCTCAAGAGTTAGAAGTTCCTTGTGAAGAAGAAGAAGAAGAAATTTACTTCGAACCATTGATAGAGGAACCAGAAGAACTAGAAGAGAAACTATATAATCCTATTGAAGAACCAGATATATCTTCTAAGAAATCCATCGTGGTTGAAGAAGGAGAAGGAGAAGTGCATAATGTCAATGGAGAAAAACATAGGATTGGAGGAGGAGGAGGAAACATAGGAGGTGGAAGATGGGGTGGTAGAGGTAGAGGAAACAGAGGAGATCTAGAACCTTTTGGATTCCCTATCCTTGATGAAGATACAACATTAACAATGAAGAACATCTCACCCTCTATTCTCCCCAATTTTCATGGAATAAAAAGTGAAGAATCATAGACATTTCTCTTTGAATTTGAGGTATTATGTAGATCATATGACTATTTGCATAATGCTCAAAAACTAAAATTGTTCCATGCTCCCTTAAAGGATGCAACATTAAAATGGTTTATGATTCTAGAAACAAATTCTATAAGGACATGGGCATGAATGAAAGATGCATTCTTAGATAAATATAAGGATTATTGTATGCCTCATAACATCAAAGATGTAGTCTTCAAAATGGTAGAAAAAAAATATGATAATATTCAAGACTTTGTCGAGATATTTGTTTATAATAAGAAAAGGGAAAAAATGAACAATCTAGATGAGGAAACTTTGAAAAATCTCTTACTCAAATCCATTAAATATGAGTGGATAGATCTTCTCAATCTAATGGGAAAAGGAAATATTCCCTAGTTACCTTTTGCAGATATCTGTGATCTATGTGTACATATTTCAAGAGGTAAAGCAAGAACATGAAAAAGTTCAAGGGATCCTCTTTTATCAAGAGTAAATATATCTATAGTCAAGCCAATAGGTACGGAAGAATTAGGTAGTTTTCTTGATAAAAAACAAATATCTTAGGGAGCCTCAGTGAGAAAATTGACACCCTTAAAATACTAAACAAGCAGAACACCGAAAATGTTGCATTATCCATCTTTTGTCCTAGGTGTAGAAGGAAACATGCTCTAAGAGAATGTCCTTTAGATTTAAAAAGCATAGAAACCTGTGTTATATGTGCAGAAAATCATGATACAAAATAATGCTCCTCTATACTGTTAGGCCACTATACTACTAGTGTAACCCCTTATTGTTATTATTACAACCCCCTTATTATATTGCTGTACCCATGTAGTCCCCATATTGTTATTATTGTGCCCTTATATTATTATTGTTATGTCAGCTCTAATTATATTATAACCCCTTAGACTCCTATATATAGAAAGGAGGTCTTGTCATTTGTATCATCCAAGAATTGTTCATTTATGTAATGTAAAGGAGGTTTCCCCCTCAAAGAGGCTGAATTATAAGGTGTTGATCTATCTTTTTTATCCTTTGTGAGTTGGTTTCATAACATTTGGTATCAGAGCTTTGGATTCTAGGGTTTCGCTGCTCTAAATAAGTCACCATGGAATTTTCGCTATAACTCTTTTCTACGACATTTCAGAAGTGAAAAAAAAAACCCATTTGAGACGAAATCACACTGAACCTCGGGTCCAAATTTCAGAGTTTTTTGCACAATATTTGTCGAGATATGATCTAAGGAAGTTGGTCTTTTTGTAGACTCCTAAATTACATTCCAAACAGGTGACCTGGGGAAACTCATCATAACTTTCTCCCTGAGCATTAGATTGAAATTTCATCAGAAGTTACAGAAGAGAATGGACTTTAGTTTCTTGTATACATTTTTCAGATCCAAAGGTCAAAAGAATGACACGTGGCACGTCGTACAAATTTGCTCTACTAAACTAGTCCATAATCAGGTCACCGTGGGAGATTTGGCATAACTTTTCCTTGGAGAATCCAATTTGGATCAAACTGGTGGCATTGGAAAGAGAACACAAAGGGATACTACAGGTCATGATTTCAGAACTGGAAGATCTGAAATTACAAAGTTACAGTCGTTTCAAGATCGAGCTCCTAAAATCAAGAAAAAGCTAGATGAGGAAGTTTGATGGTAAGGATTCCGTAAATTGTATACTACAGATGGAGAAATATTTTGATATACATGGTGTACCATTGTTACAAAAGGTATGGGCTTTTTTCTCATAAACCACTTGTCACATGGTCAATTTTCATGGAGGAAATCATAGCACATTATAAGGATACAAAGAGAAACTCCTTCTTTAGCCAATTGATAAATCTCAAACAAAAGGGTTCAATGGAAGAGCACATTAAGGACTTTAAAAAATTGAATAGAAGGGTAAATTATATTCCATAGAAGCAAAGGATTGATGTCTTCACAGGGACTTTAAAGGATAACTTTCAACATGAGGTTCGTTTTTGGGAACCTGATTCATTGGAGGAGGCATTCGAGTTGGCAAGAAAAATTGAAAGCGAAATTATGGAAACAAGGAATCCCACCACTCATGACTATAATTATGGAAGCGTTTCTTCTCCTAGCCTTCCACAACCTACAAGGCTTACACCACAACAATTGGAAGAAAAAATAGAAAAAGGGCTTTGTTACAATTGTGATAGAAAATGCACTAAAGATCATAAGTGTGCGGAGAAGAAATTATTTTACATAGAGTATGAAGAGGAGGAAGAAAAGGATCAAGAAAGATCAAATGAAGAGGATATATGCTAGGACCCAACCCCTGAGAAAGAAGAAATGAATCCAACCATATCTTGTAAAGAATTGGCAAGAATTACCACTCAAACTCTCAAGATAGAAGGACATGTCAAGAAGAAAAAGGTTCAAGAAGTGAAAGATCACATCGAGAAAGAAGACATGAATCCAACCATATATTGTAATGCATTGGCTAGAATTACCACTCCTCAAACTATCAAGATAGAAGATCACATCGAGCATCAAGAAATGAATCCGACCATATCTTGTAAAGGATTGGAAGAAATTATCACTCCTAAAACTCTAGACATAGAAGGAAATATCAAGAAGAAAAAGGTTCAAGTAGTGAAAGATCACATCGCGCATCAACAACAAGTTCTCCAACTTTTAAAGGATAACGTCACTTTGGTGCAAAATCAAATGAAACAACAGGTAGATCAACATCGTAGTAAAAAATATTTTGATGTAGGTGATTCGGCATTTTTACTGCTACATCTCAAGCAAGCTATTTATGAGAAGGAAATGTTGGAAATGCTATATGCACTTAAAAAATGGTGACCTTATCGAATGGGAAGACTCTTCAAGGATGAGGATGTGGAAGCATTCTTTTGTGCTATTTCTATTATCCAACCAAATTGGATAAACGAAGCAAGGGATGAATGGAATAAGGACGAAGAAGTATGGCCATTTATTCAAAAGTTGCAAAAGATCTAATTCAAACAATATTTCCAGAAATTGAAGAGGAAGGAAAAATCATATTGGAACCTGGAGCCGTCATAGAAACAAGAAACCGACAGCTACGAAATCAATTTCAGAGTATCTCATGAAGTGGAAGAACTTACCAGCTGAAGATTCCACATGGGAGGACAAGAATTTTATATGGAAGCATCAAGAACTACTCAAGCGTTGAGGACAACGCTTTTTGAAGGAGAGGGGCATGTTAGGCCCCTATACTACTAGTGTAACCCCTTATTGTATTAGTACAACCCACTTATTATATTGATATACCCATGTAGTGCCCATATTGTTACTATTGTGCCCCATAGAAGCCCACTATTGTTATTATTATGCCCTTACATTATTATTGTTATGTCGACTCTGATTATATTATAACCCCTTAGACTCCTATATATAGAAAGGAGGTATTGTCATTTGTATCATCCAAGAATTGTTCATTTATGTAATGTAAAGGAGGTTTTCCCATCGAAGAGGCTGAATTCTAAGGCGTTGATCTATCTTTTCTATCTTTTGTGAGCTAGTTTCATAACATATACCAAGTATTAAGGCTATTTTTAATGAAGAAGGAATGCCAAATCAGGTAGACCCCCTTTACTTTATTACCAAAAGACCATGGAAAAATTGTCAAACAAATCAAACTCAAGCTTTTAATCCTCAACAGTTTGCACAATATTCACAAAATATTTGGAATCCACCTATACCATGGTAGCCTTGGGCTCAACCACAACAATATTGGAATCAAGGATGGAAAAATCCTTATGGAAGATATTCTCAATATCAACAATATCTACCACCTTATCCAAATTTTCCACCACAATACTTCGCTCAAACAAACCAATTACCTCAAGCTCAAGCTCAAAATGCAAATCCACATCTTTCTTTTCCATTTACACCAAGATCAAATTAATTACCCATTCAACCACTTCCAAATCCAAACAATAAAACTTCACTACTTGTTTACAACTTATAAGGACAATATCCTCAAACTTATATGATAATTCCATTAGATTTGAATAACGTTCAATTAAGGTCTAGTAGAGTATTAGAAAGGAAGAAACCATTTGTTGTTATTCAAGAAACAGAAAAGAATTCTAAAAAAGATAATAATAACTCTGAAGAAGAAGTTTCCCTTCCTCAGAAAGAAAATAATGAAACATAAAAGAATCCCACACATTTTGATAATACTCCTATTATAGAACAACCCTCAGTATCTATCTCAAGACCACCTTTTCCTGAAAGGTTAAAATCAATAAAGGAGTAGAAAAGAAAATCATATTGCTTGATTATGATATGTTAGATGAATTGAAAAATATATGTATAAAAATTCCTTTATTAAAATAAATAAAAGAAATACCGATTTTTGCAAAAACAATTAAGGAATTGAGTACTAAAGGACTAGGAAGAAAAATAAAAGAAATACAAATAATTCAATTAGTCAGAAAAATTGCAGATATTATGATGGCGTAGACAATAATTCAAAAATATTTAGATCCATGAAGCTCCATCGTAAAAATCACACATCAATGGAACTGAAATACCAAACGCTATGATTGATCTAGGAGCATCCATAAACATAATTAGCAAACAAACTATGGATAAATTGAAGCTTCCTAATCTTAATTAAACATTAACATTGTTACAAATAACAAATAGGTCTGTAATTGAACCCAATGGTGTGTTAGAAGATATATATGTATCCTTAGGTTCTTGGGAATATCTTGTTGATTTCATGGTTCTGACCCCTAGGAATAATTTATGAGGACATCCATTAATTTTAGGAAGGCCATAGTTAGCTACAACATATGCTTTTATCAGTTGTAAATCAGGAGACATGTTTATCTCAGATGGAAGCTCGACAAAGAAATTTACATTATACCCACCTACAAAAACAATAATAGAAGTAGAAAATGAAGAATGGATGGATGAAGATAACGATATACAACTAGTTTTCACTATTGCACAAATAAATGAGGAGGATCAAATTTTAAATTCAATAGAAAATCATGAACCCTCTTTATATTTTGATAATAGTAAAAATTTTCAAGAGCAATGTAATATCGAATATCTATCGTCTAGACAAATGTCTTTACATTCTATGGAAAGGTTTGGAAATTCTTTAATAGAATTTTTTCCGGGAAAAACCTTGAACATCAATGAAAACTTGGAAGAATTACAAAAAAAAGAAACTGGTAGAAATATTACAAAACACTCTTTTGCATATGCATGGGAATATACTGATATGAAAGGAATTGATCCCAAAACCTACATGCATCATATATATATTGAAGAGAATGCTAGACCAGTTCGACAACCACAAAGAAAAATGAATCCAAATTTAAAATAAATTGTTAAAGAAGAATTGCAGAAACTGTTAAATGTAAATTTCATCTATCCAATATCATACAGTTAATGGGTTTCACCCCTAGTAATCGTTCCTAAGAATATCGGAAAATGGAGAGTATGAATTGATTACAGGGAATTGAATAAAGTAACTTTGAAAGATCACGTTCCACTTCCTTTCATATATCAAGTATTAGATGCATTAGTAGGGAAGAAATAGATCTTATTTTTGGATGGTTTTAGTGGGTATAATCAGATTCAGGTAGCACCTGAAGATCAAGACAAAACCACATTTACTTGTCGATGGGGGACTTATCCTTACCGAGTACTTCCTTTTGGATTATGCAATTCTCCAGTAACATTCCAAATAGCAGTACTAGGAATTTTCTCTGATATTATTCATGATTGTGTGGAAGTATATATGGATGATTTCAGAGTTTATGGAAATTCTTTTGAAGAAGCACTTGAAAATTTAGAAAAAGTTCTCATAAGATGCAAAGAAGCAAATCTTTCATTAATTCATGAAAAGTCTTATATGATGTTTAATGAAGGAATAACTTTAGGTCACCATATTTTAGGAAATGGAATTAAGGTACACTCATCTAAGGTAGAAGTTATTTCCAAATTATCAATCCTTAGTTGTCAACGAGATGTTAGGATTTTTCTTGGTTTTAATGGATATTATAGAAGATTCATAGAAAAATTCACAAAGATTGCATCTCCATTCTTCAAATTACTCACCAAAGACTGTGAATTTAGTTGGAACTCTGATTGTTAAAAGGCTTTTGAAACTTTGAAAAAGAAGACCTCTGAAGCACCTATCTTAAAAGTACCTAATTCGAAATTTCCCTTTCATATATCAACTGATGCTTCATGTACAACTCTAGGATATGTGTTAGGACAAAAATACCTTACTCCTTATGACATTTACTATATCAATAAAAATATAACTCCTGCAGAGCTAAATTATACTGTAACTGAGAAGGAGTTTTTAGCTCTCATTGATGCCATTAATAAATTTATACATTATATTACTGGCTATGAAATTTTCATCCATACAGACCATTTTGCCATTATATATTTAGTGAATAAGCCAGTTACTAATGGCAGAGTAACAAGATGGCTATTACTGTTACAAGAATTCAATATCACCATTCTGGACTGACCTGGAAAACAAAACACAATTGCTGACCTTTTATCTAGAATTCAAAATGATAACAATGATATACTTGTAAAGTATAAGTTTCCAGATCAATATCTTTTTGCAGTGTCTACTAAATCACCTTGGTTTGCAGATATTGCTAATTTTTTAGTTTCAGGAAAGTTACCTTCATATTTGTTTCCTAGAGAAAAGAGAAGAATAATCCAATAAAGTGCATCTTATTCATGGATAAATGAAGAATTATACAAGACAGGACGAGATCTCATCATTCGAAGGTGTGTAAGAGAAGATGAAATACATGAAATACTTAAAGCATGCCATGATGAACCATGTGGGGGTCATTTTGCTGACAAAAGAACTGCTTATAAATTCCTTCTCTGGGATATTATTGGCCTTCCCTTTTTAAGAATGCCAAGGAATATGTTAAGAGGTGTGATAGTTGTCAAAGAATTGGGAAACCTGTTCCTTCAGATGAAATGCCACTACAACCTTAGGTACTCATCGAACCTTTTGAAAGATGGGCTTTGGATTTTTTGGACCAATTAATCCATATTAAAAACAAAAGGATATATTCTTGTATGCACTGATTATGTTACTAAATGGGTAGAAGCTAAAGAACTTTATTTTGCTACTAAAAATGTTGTAGTTTCATTTCTTTTTGAGGATATTTTTACTCTTTTTGGTGTCCCAAGAGAAATTGTAACAAATCAATGGAAGAAATTTACATTCAGAGTTGGGTAGAAGATAGTAGAAAAATATAAAATCAAGCATGGAAACTCTATTACATACCATCCACAAGCAAATGGACAAGTAGATTCTACCAACAAAGTGATTGAAGCAATCCTTACCAAGACAGTTCACTTGCACAAAAGGGACTGGACCAAAAAGCTTCCAGAAGCTTTATGGGCCTATCGTACCACCTGGAGAAACACTATAGGACATACTCCCTATGAACATGTTTATGGGAAGTAGGGCCTATTTCCAATTAAGTTCCATATTCAGACCTACAATACAATAGTCTAGTTGGGACTTAACTTATCAGAAGCACAAAACCAAAGAGTGATACAACTCAATGAGCTTGATGAAATAAGGCAAGATTCTATCTAGAAGACTAGTTTAGCCCAACAACAAAGATCCAGATGGCATGATAAATACATCAAAGAAAGAAAATTTCAACGAGGAGATTGGGCATTACTCTTTGATTCAAAGTTCAAAAATTTCCAAGGAAAATTTCAAACTCACTGGCTTGGGCCTTATGAGATTGAAAATGTTTTTGATAATGGAGTAGTCAGAATTAGGACTATTGATAAAGAAAAAGTTCCTCTCCTAGTGAATGGGCATCGACTCAAGATCTATCACAAGCCAATGAAAAAAGAGGAATTTGTAAAGATTTTCCAAGACAACTTTGGTTTGAAGTTGGTTAAGAATTCTTCTTCTTCTTCTCCACCTTAGAATTTTCTTTTTTTCATATAAAATAATAATAAAAATAAATATGTATAACATGAAAACCAAAAATTGTTAGTATTTTTATGCAGAAAATTCAAGATGAGAACCAAGAATTCTTGGCATCTTGAATTTTCTTTGTTTCTAGAATCCCATTTATTTTATCCCTCTCTTTTCAAAAAGAATAAATATCTACAGAATCATTGATTATCTGCAGCTCTAATGACTTTCTGCAACCAATGTGATAGACACCTATGATCATGCAATTGAAGGGATGATTGACTCCCTCCACTATAGACTACAAAGTACCTAAAGACAACATAAAAGGAAACCAAAGGTTAGTAGGCAAATAACTTAAAGGTATGAATTTCTTTAATTTAATAATATGGATTAAAACATTACATTTATGGATTATAAGACATAGTACTACCAAAAATTCAAAATCATTATTGCAAAGAGTTGGTCATGTCATGTCAAATATTTCATAATCCGCCATTAATTTATGGTCATCATCGCTCATATCCCGATCCATTGAATCAGCCGCCCAAAACATAAGCATAAATAATATTAATGATTAGATTCTACTTCATTCCATTATATCCTCACTAAGTACGCTTTCATTGTTCCATCACTTACACTCTCGAACTCTCCGCTCTAAAAACCCTACCAATCTATCCAACCCTACCAAGCCATCCTACCCTGTCAAACAAAACAATTGTGAAATAAAGCTTCTTGGCCATGGGTGTTATAGTTAGAATGGGGTGACAGGAAAGACATTTTTAGAGGGATATCCACAAAAAACAGAATTATTGCAGAAAGCACAGTGGCTCAAATTTATAGAAAAAATCGATGGCTTTCATAGAGAAGTGACCAAATCCTTCGCTGGGGCCTTTGATGGAGTCAAAGTGGAGATAAGGGACATCAAATTCACAGTGACAGATTCATTTATAGCCAAAGCCACTGGACTACCACAGATTGGAGAAAAATGGTTCAGGAACAGAGGTATAGAAAGAAAGGATTGGAAGGTTTTCTTGAAGAAACCAAGCATGGACACCACCATTTTCAAGAAGGGCATCGTAAGCACAACATTAAAAAGTAAGTGGAGGAACCTACTTCTAATAATTCAAAAAAAATTTACCTGCGAAGGAAGGTTTGGGTGTATGTTTTTCTATCATATTCAGCTGCTACTGGATTTCCCTGAAGAAAATGAGATAAACCTTCGAGATTTCTAGCTGAATAGCCTTAGAAAGATGCCATGAAATTTATAGAGGAGAGTTTAGTTTATAGATAGTATAATGTATCACCATGGTCTTGTCAAAATACTTGTTGAATTTCATCTCCAAAACATAGGTGATAATTGGGAGAGGTTTTTAGTTAGAAATCACTTTTAGGAAGAAACTCATGGGAAGCCAAATAGTAGCAGACCTAAGAGGGGAAGGAAAGGAAAAATTGATAAGGCACATGAACAAGAACCACAAAAACCACAAAAATTGTAAGAAGATGGCATCCCACTTGCAGAAGTTTTGGAGAAAATAAACAAAAGGAATGTTAGAAGAAAGAAAGCTAGAAAAGAAACAAAGATTTCATCACAAGCAGAGAAGCCTAAAATAGAAAGGAAGAAAACTCAAAAGACCCTTTTCATAACCTTGAGAAGGAGTACTAGACTCAACTTAGCAAAAGAATTACCCTCAAAGACCACAGAGCATGTCAGTATAGAGATAGAAGAAAACTCAGAAGCTGGAGAAGAAGATTTAAGAACTCCTCAAAGACTTTCATCTCCAAGGGTTTCATCACCAAGGGTTTCACCACCGAGGGTTTCATCACCAATTGTCACATTGCCTCCTCAGAGTCCAAGATGAAGAACGCCAGAGATTAATCCAGTGCAACAAGAGATCTATGATTATATTGAGTCCTTGGAGAAAAGGGACGCAACAAGAACATCAATTCCAATACAAGAGGAAGAAAATCAGTTTAATGAGCCACAAGAACGTCCAGTAGTCAATATATTGAAACAAGAAATCTTTGAACTTGAGACATTAAATAGGTATATCAAAAATGAAAACCAACCCTTGAAAGCACAAAATGAAATTCCAATAGCTAAGAGTGATAATCTCCTCTTACATTTAAGTCTGTGGTTTAATAAGAAAAAGAAACTGAAGAATAAAAACAAGGCTTTATAGAAACAGGTTATAAACATGAAGTACAAAATCCTCATGAGGAAACCAAGGATGGCAATTACTGGAAAGAAAGTGAAAAAGATGAAGTTGGATGTACTGGCAGAAGTGTCCAAGAAAATGCAATAGTTCAAGATATCAATTTTGTAGTTCTTATGAGGACATACAAAATCTTTAGTGTGGAGGAATGTAGAGTTCCATAACTGTTTTGTTTTTACACACTTTTTCTAACATTTTCCTCTTTTTCATCATCACCATCAACTCAATAAAGGCAGTAAATCATAGAGTTTGATAAGGTAACAACTTGTACAAGTCTTATTTCTCATATGCATTAATTTTCCTTATTATTATATCAAAGAGTGCATTAACTACATAATTAATATGGTTCTACAACCATTTTGTAAATCTGTAGCTACCTCCATGGTTCACGGGTTCAAGTGTGCTAATAAAACAACTAATCATATTGGTACTTGAGGATTGATCCCCTCATGGATCTCCTCGCATTCGCTTCAGCTATTTCATCAAAGGGATCGCACAAAAACATGGTCAAAGATACAAGTGAACACATAGCAACAAAGAGTCTAGGCACAACATGTTTGATCAATTTTCTTTCCAAATAGCAAATCGACGAATGATGCTTTTCCGATTTAAGTTTCATAGTTGAATTATGATTAAACATCAGAACTGTAGGCATGGAAGTATCAAATTATTGAGCACGCATTTTATATAAATATGTATTCTTTGTAAATGATAACAACAAGGAAGTATTAAGTTAATTGCCGAAGAAATTATGAACCAGTCCTTCGTTTTTGCATTAATTTGAAGTTACTTTGCTTAGTTGATGCATATGTGATTGTGAATCATACCTACTAGATGTCGAGGGCCCCTGCAGACAATCAAGGTTTTAGTTTATTTTCATTTCATTGCTTTATAATTGTTTTCATTCAAATGCTTTCTGTTATCACTGCATTCTAGTTTAATTACTTCACTATTTTCATTATATTTACAATCTTTCAAATAGTTTAGTTATTCAATGCTTTTTCACTTCATTACATTCAATCTCTTCATGCTTTTTAGAGTTAGAATTTATATCACTTTGCAATTTGTAATTAGAAATTTTCTTCATGCTCTTTAAACTCAGAATTGTATATATTTTATAGACAAGCTTTTGAATTTCAACACTTTGTTTTCATAGCAGCAAAGTGTTTATATAGATTCATAATTTTAGGATGAATAACTTAAGGCAATTTAGAATGATAATCAATTAGATATGATTTGATAGATTAATCTAACAATAACTTAACTCTCATTGATTCTAACCGTAACTTAACTTTCAAGTATTAATTTGTAGAAATATGACTCTAATGGAAATCTAGATAAACAACGAAAATATCAAAATAAACATAACCATCATCTTACTAAATGAAATAATAAGCTTCTAGCATATATAGTGCACCTACACACATAAGTTTACCAACTCCAATCGATAATTTATGCTTGAAATTTAAGAACATTAAATTGATTACACAATGGATATTAGAGATGGAGTAGTTCTTTGATCTACATGATGTGAAACACACACAAAAGGTATGCATTGTGTCTTTATATTTAGAACTCAATTAGTTTTTTTTTGTATTCATGGATTTGTTCTCGTAAATCATTTATCACTTGGAAAATTTTTATAAAGGAATTGATAGCACATCATGAGGATACAAAGCGAAATGTCTTCTTTAGCCAATTGATAAATATCAAACAAAAGGGTTCAGTTGTAGAGCACATTGAGGACTTCCAAAGAGTGAATACCAGGGTAATTGATATTCCAAAAGATAATATAATTGATGTATTCCTAGGGACTTTAAAGCATAACATCGAACATTATGTTCGCTTTTGAGAACTTAAGTCATTAGAGAATGTATTCATGGTTGCAAGAAAAGTTAAAAGAAAAACTATGGTGGCAAGGAGGTCTACTACCAATAACTATAAAGATGGAAGTGTTGCTACTCCTAGCCTCCCACATACAAGGTTGAAACCCCAACAATTGGAGGGAAAAATATCAAAAGAGCTTTTTTATAGTTGTGATATAAAATACATTAAAGGTCATAAGTGTGCTGAGAAGAATTTATTTTACATAGATTGTGAATAGGAGGAAGAGAAGGAACGAGAAAAATCAAAAGAAGAAGACATACACTAGGAACCAACCCAAGGGGTTGAAAAAGAAGAAACAAATTTGACCATGACTTACAATGCATTGGCGAGAATTACAAATCCTCAAAATCTTAATATAGAAGGATATATCAAGAAAAAAAGGTTATAATGTTGATTGATTCATGTAGTACCAAAAATATTATTCATTATAAGATAGTCAACGATTTGAGTTGCTTTCTCTATCCAACACCAAAGTGTCAAGCAATGGTTGCAAATGGAGGGACTATGAATTTCTTAGGGAAGTTCCATAGTATCAATCTAACCATGGGGAATATGTTCTAAATAGTCTAATCCTTTCCATTCGAATGGGTGGTGTTGATGTTGTATTAAGAGTCCAATGGTTAGAATCTTTAGGGATGATAAATTTTAATTTTCAACAAATTTTCTTGAATTTTTTATGGGAAGGAAAGGAAATTGAATTAAGGCTATTGCAGGGAAACCTGGGAAGATAGTAAACTCTAATGGCATGGAAAATATTTTGAAAAAGTAACAGTCTGGGGTAATTTCACAATTATGCTCACTAGATGTTGAAATGTTGAAGGCATCCATTTCTCCATATCTCCAGAGAGTCCTTGGCAATCATTCCAAGGTATTTGAGACTACCAAAGTTTTCCCACCTATTCATGATCATAATCAAGCTATTCACTTGATTCTAGGAAATGTTCCTCTAGAAATAAGGCCTTATAGATATCCTTATGCCCAAAATAGTGAAATTAAACGTATGGTTGCAGAAATGTTAGAGACATATATAATTCGACCTACCAAAATTTCTTTCTCTTCTCTAGTAGTATTGGCGCACAAGAAGGATGGATCATGGCATATGTGTCCAGATTATAGAAATCTCTATAATCGCACTCTTAAAGATAAATATCCCATTCTTGTCATTGATGAATTGTTGGATGAATTACATGGAGCAATTTACTTCATAATCTAGATCTTTGTTTGGGATATCATCAAATTAGAATGAAGAGAGAAGACAGTTCGAAAATACCATTTAGAACTCATGAAGGTCATTAGGAATCATTTGTCATGTCTTTTGGCCTTAGTAAAGCACTTTCTATATTTCAAGGTTTGACGAATTCCACTTTCAAACTCTTCCTCAGAAAATTTGTGTTAGTATTTTTTGATGATATACTAATCTAGAACAAGTCTTGGAAAGATCATGTCCAACACGTTGAAAAGGTGCTTAAACTATTGAAGGAGAATGACTGTATGAAAAACCCTCCAATTATTTCTTTGAGGTACAAGATGTGGAATATTTGGGTCATCTTGTATCTCATGAGGGTGTTAAGGTAGACCCTAAGAAAATTAAATACATAAAGGAATCGAAAATCCCCACAACCTTAAACCATCTTTGGGGATTTCTTGGCTTGACAAGTTCTTATCACTAGTTTATTAATAATTATGGGAAAATAGAAACACCTCTAACAAAATTATTGAAGAAAGATGAATTTCCTTGGACTAGAGAAGAAACTAAGGCCTTTGAACATCTTAAAGAGGTAATGTGCCAAAATCCGATCTTAGCTACACCGGACTTCACAAAAAACTTTATTGTGGAATGTGATACCTTGGGAAATGGCATTGCTACTATTTTAATATAAGGAAGACCCATTACTTTTGAAAATCATCCAATCAAGGGAAAGAATTTACACAAACCTATTTATGAGAAGGAAATGTTGGCAATATTAAATGCCCTTAAGAAATGGCACCCTTACCCCAGTAGAAGACACTTTAAGGTAAAAGCATATCATGATAGTCTTAAATACTTCTTGGAACAAAGATTATCTTTAGAAGGGAAGCAAAAATGGGTCACAAATAAGTTGGGTTATAACTTTGAAATCATCTACAAAAAAGGGAATCAAAATTTTGTTGCAGATGCACTCTCAAGAAGGGATGAGGATGTCAAGGAATTGCTATGTGTCATTTCAATTATCTAATCTAAGTGGATAAATTAATAAAGGGATGAATGGAAGAATGAAAAATAAGTGTGGACATTTATTCAAATGTTGCAACTAGATTCTAGTGCATATGATGCATTTATTTGGAAAAATGACTCATTGTGGTACAAATACCACTTATATCTATGTGATAACTCCAAACTCAAACAAACGATACTTTTGGAATTGAACACCTCTTCTATAGGAGGGAACTCAAGAATTTTAAGAACTTACCACAGGATCAAGAAGGATTTTTTTTGGGATGACCTTAAATCAGATATTCAGAAGTTTGTGGTAGAATGTTTGGTTTGCAAACAAAATAAATTCAAGACAATTAAGACCCCGGGTATTTTACAACCATTAGCCATTCCAAGTCAGAATTGGGAGGATGTATTAATTGATTTTATCACATATCTACCCAAGTCTAAAGAAAACAATTCCATTATGGTGGCAGTTGATAGAATTACCAAGTATGCACACTTTTGTGCACTATATCATCCTTTCTATTGGGTGTGTGTTATATTCTTTCCACAAATAATCCCATGTGCGGGAGGGGGCAGAGGGGGGGATAGATCCCACTATTCATTGTGATGGGTGCAACCCCTTTGTTGGGGAGTTTCAACACAGGGTCTAGGGTAACACCCTGGGAAACTTTTTTTGGATGCTATATTAGGTGGGTGGACCTACCTATGGTTTTGTGCATGGGTTTTGTACATGGTTTTGGGCATGATGGTATTCTTCCCATGGTATTTTGTAGATCCAGTCAAGGGAACTATGGTTATGTTCTAATCCAAGGTTAATGGATTGGGGTTTATGAATGCTTCGACATGTATATATATGTATTATAACATTGAAAGAAACATAATCAAAAATTAATCTAGTAGTCCCTTTTTGGGATCCAAGGGAGAATCTTTGTATATATTTGTTTTATGGTTTATGTTCTTTCCATTTTTTATTTTCTATTTTTAGAATTTGTATGCATGTAATTTTTGTACAGTGTTAACACCTACATTTGGCATTAGAGTTGTTTTTACTTCAAGGGGATGGCTTTGGTGCTGAGGGGATTTTCTCGGGCTTGTGGTAGACCCTTCTCAATGGGAGATCTGTAAGACCAATTCTTGTGGTGAAAGAAGATGGTGAGTAGTGGAAAGATACAAATCGAAAATCTAATGGTTAGAGTTTTGGGTTGTGGAAACTCAAGAAGGAGGATTTGTTGGTGGATAGAGATCAATGGATCGCAGTAGATATGGGTACTAAACCAATGCTAATGTCAGATGAAGACTGGGCAAAGTTGGATCAGAAAGAAAAGAGCATAATACAGTTGTGTATGTCAGATTCAATATCATTGAATGTATCAGGAGAAGCTACGGTGAAGGATTTGTGGGACAAGTTAGGAACTTTGTACCAATCTAAGTCTCTAGTGAACAAAATGTTCCTACGAAAAAAGATGTATAACCTAAGGATAAAGGAAGGAGACTCTGTAATAGAGCATCTAAATGCTTTTAATAATGTGGTAAGCTAGTCTTTATCTCTTGATATTAAAATTTTAGATGAAGATAAGTGCATCCATTTTCTGTGTTCTTGTTACACTGAAATTTCTCACCATGACTATCTGCAGTTAATATGGCCCCATCAATAGCCATATTGTCCTCCTTGTCAAGCCCCATACCTCTGCTCTTCATGTCAAAACTTCAAAAAGAGAGAAAGTCACTTAAAAACATGTTTATCTCTGGGTACGCAGGTTCTCTCTACCTTGACTGCGTGTACGCACTCCAAACACACTGTACTTGCGTACTTGTACGCTCTGTAAGCTAAAGGTTGGGTGCGTACCCCTATAAAGGTCAAAAGGCGCGAGTTTCATCTTTAAAAAGTTACTTGTGGTCACTTCTAGAGCCTTTAGAAGAGTGTTTGACGTGTATTGAGCGCCTCCAGATGGTTCATGCATCCCTATGATAGAGGAGCTTATCCCATCAAGAGAGGAGCTACCCCATCCAAAAGAGGGAGTATCCCATTGATGTTGGAACTGAATAACCTCCTCTAGAATACTATAAATACAGGCATTGGGCCAAAGGAGGGGAGGTTGAAAGCTGAACATTCCAAAGGGTAAATGCTGCTGGAATTAGGACTTCCATTGTTGACTTGTGAGGAGAGATCACTATCCTTCCTTGTTGCCATAGTGGGAGTGGGTGAGCTTGTCAAAGTAGAGGAAATCTCTTGTTGGACCCTGGGAGGAGCTTGCACAACACCAAGGCTCAGGTTGTAATGGTTCCTTTTTGTTTCCTTAATACAAATAAGTCCATTCTTCTCAATGATTTGTTGTTAATGAATTATTTCATGTACTCCTTGGTCTATGTGATGAATATGCTTTGTTTTATGATGAATATTCAGGTGTTATGTAATCGTTTGCTTTGTTAGTGTATGCAGGTCTTAAAGTGAAGGAGGAGCTCATCTGGATCAGCAAGGCTGGACTGCTACAACAAGCGTTGGACCTAAGGTAAGATCGGAAAACACTTGGTTCTCATAGAATGATATATGTTTAGAGAAGGATTGCTCTTGTTTGGTTTGTTTGTCACTAGAGAGTCTTAGACTCCTAGGGAGGTTAGGTTTGTCCGCAAAAATAACTCTTTCCGCATGACAATAAGGGTTGATGTTTCCTTTGGGCTTAAAGAAAAAGGATAACCTAAAGAATAAGGAGCTTTATGAATCTCTGAGAGTTTTTCTTCATTGCTAGGATTAGATGCTATACTCTCAACATGTATTTGTTCTATTACAGGCCTTTTTTGTAGAGATATAGGAGATGTTTTAGGTTTACCTGAACCTAATGCTTCTTTCTACAATACCTTCCTCTCTTTGATGATTTTTTTAGGATTAGGTACTGGGTCAGTGTGTAGCTTTTGAGGATTTCTCTCAGTATGCCTCAGAAGTTGAGCCAGAACTATGAAGTGAGTCATCAAGAGGTTTGGCCTCTAGTAGAGTCACGAGATAGATGATTACAACCAAAAATGTGCCTAGAATTTGTCTATCATCAAAGTTGGATTTGTGTCGTTTCCCAGGGAAGCTGAGCTTTAGTTTCCTATCCCTGGCAACAGTGCCAATTATGTTATTAGTCCAAGAAACTCTCCTAGTGTGGCGCTCAGAGATGCATGGTAACATATAATCTTCAATATTGTTCTCTAAACTAATGGAATGGATGATGGTTTCGATCAAGTTAGATAACCATTTCAGCTCTATTCTCACTCATGACATGCATGAACACTCCCATCAACACAAGGCTTTAGACCACTAATGCTCAATAGTTTGTAGATTAAAAGGATAGGTGGAGAATATTGACAATACCAGTAGATTGCATACATGAACATATGTGAATGGCTAGCTACAGGCAGCATATGAGCTTACTGAATGCACTGGCAAATGCATATATAATAACACATATAAATGGCTACCTATAGGCAACAAAGAAGTTCACAGATATAATATATCAAAGTAGAGATAAGATGAAAGTTATCTAGCCTTAAACACAAAGAAAACCTGAACAAATTGTTTGAGTGCAAGCATAAAACAAAAGAGAAATGGACATTGAACATGTAACAACAAAATAAGCTTGTATTAGTAAATAATACAGATGAGAAGCTTGAAGGAATAGAGGAGGAACAATCTCTAAAAGTTGAACCCTTATTACATCTTACTCATAGCTATTTATAGCTAGTTTACAATGATCTTGAGCCTTTTGAGGCTTCAGGGGTCTTAATATATCCCTCTGTATCTTCAACTGATTGATTCCCTCAATGCAAGCATGGCTCGATGGTTTTCCTCTTCTAACAGAGGAATGACCACATTAAGATATTTTGGGTAGTTGCTATGCTATCTTGGCTGATGATGCTTCCTAATCTTGTTTGATTTGGAAGTGTGGCATTGTTGTGGCTCCTTGACTGCTTTATGACTGCTTCGGCCCTTGTCCTCGTCTACCAGCCTCTATGGGGTAGCAGAAAGGGTCTGTGTGCCTTTCTTTTCTCTTTCAATTTCAAACTGTGATTGTTTCTGTTATCAACTGAAAGCACAGCCATACTGTAGAATCCCACCATTCCCTGTCCTTTTTGGACTTAAAAATATCCTCAAAGATGGTTTATATCCTCTCGAGTCAGCGCTATTCCCCGTTCCCTTTGTATTTCATTATACAGTGAAAATACATAAAAACACTTTACAATGTCCTTGGAGTAGACTTCAGAAGTTATTAACTATCACATATAATTACGTCGGGTCTAGCCCATCGCTTCACACCATATGCATATGTTAAAAGCCCACCCCTTTGGTTTCTCTCGATGCGATATTGTGATGTGATCTGATCACAATTGCATATCACTATATGTAAAGGCCTTGCCGCTTGGTCTCCCTAATCTGTGATCCCCTGATGTGATTTGGGCCATCAATCCACGTGTGTGATCGATGATCCTCATTTAATCGCCAATCACCTTTGCCATCGCTCAATGGTTTGCGCCAATTTGCCTCCGCCACTGTGACCCGCCGATATGATCATTAGCAATTGTTGATCAACGGTGTCTGGTGCTGATTGCCATTGTCTGCCTATGCTAATTAGATCCTTCGATGTGATTAACTAATTAGATGTGGGTCAATGATCAGCTAGATCTAATGACTATTGTGCAACCAATATTTAAGCCTGCGCTTGTGGATTTTTTCATGGTTTTGTTTAAAGTGATTTAGGCCTCCTGATAGTGTATTTCTGCGCTTCTAAGGGCTTTCCTCTTGCACGGATTTTGATTGATGAATGACTTTAAGCACTCATGAAGACTCAAAGAGTACTAATGAATCCATCAGCATGATTTCCTAGCACACTTGGAGACTTTGGGGCATTTTTGGATCCATTTTTGGGTTGTTTGCCTCCAAGGCTAACAATAGGTATTCAGTGGATTTATTGATTTCTAGTGTGATGTCTTACATATTTTTCAATTATTATTTTCTTTTAATTTATACTTTTCTACCATTATCAGATTGTGTTGGTTCTATGTGATGTCTTCTGGTTGCGTATGTTCACAATACTGATCATCAAAATTTGATTGTTTAGTGTTATAAATATTGTTTTAATAATATAAATTAGGATTACAAAATCCCAGTCATTGTATTGTTGAATATGGGTTCCCATAAAAAAACCAAACTGGGGGTTTTGACAACTTTCTTCTTGGCCAATGCAACAAACCAAATTGGAAATGAAAACATTGCCTTCATCATGAATTGTAGGACTATTCTTCCACTATTTCAAACTTTACCATTATGCCCCTTATAGACAAAACCTTCTATAATCATTAGGGCCAAATCTATATGCACTACAAAGCTCATTTTTACAAAAATATCTCTTTTCCTAATAACATGGAAACTTACTTTTCATTGTTCAACGAATAGATATAAAATAAGCAATATTAGAACAACACATTTGCAACATTTATAGTCTATCATGAGAAATTTCCCATGGTGTTGAATAGGAATGTCCCTGATGTTGTTTTTAAAGTGACTTGCTAAAATAAAACCACAAAATTTAAAAAATATATGACTTGAAGCTGATAAGGATGGTTGGTTTTCAAGTGTAGGAATTGTGTGCATCGGCTGACTCAATGCTAACTATTACTGGGTTTCCTAGGGCTCCTCGTTCTTATTTTCTTTCTCCTCAATGATCAACGTAGAACTTTCTCAGGAATTGGACTTGAAGCCCTAGTCTTGGTAGTGAATTCCTCCAAGCCATATAGTATTTCATTGAGGTACATACTTTATTGTTATGATTCCTTAATTTTCTCCTTGTTAGTGCCAGTATTGGAATACTTCCATCAAGGATCAAATTCTCTCTTTGTGTTTTCAGTTTAGGGGTACCATACTGAAATTTTTACATCATTTCATTAGGTCATGTTTGACTGATCCACTGATGGTTGTCTTCTCTTTAGAAAATATTCTATCTCCTTCATAAAGTATACTTGCTGACCCATCTTCAGGTTGTCTTCAATCATGGTTTCATGGTCAAAATGCAATCATGTTTTCATTAGGTCTTAGGGTTTCATTTCCATGGTCAAGGGCGTGATTTAAAGGTATAAATAAAAGGCATCAAGGGTATGACGATGACAAATAAATCAAGCATGATAGCTTGTAAGTCATAGCCACTATATAATTGTCTTTTTAACTAATGTAATTTTAACCCCAAGAAACATGTTTTTGAGGTGAAAAGAGAGTATTTTGAGTTAATTTTTATTTCTTATGTAATTTTGAGTCACTTTATGTAATAAATGATCACATATGCACCTATGAATCTCTCATTGCGATAAGAAAAAGAAACACTGCAAAACTCAGTTCAAATTAAGCATTGTTCACCTGAAAAGGAACAAAGAAGGAAAGGCATTAAAGCAGAGATTTGGAAAAGGTTAAGAAACATTAGAAAGTGTGTTTTTCTAGTGAAAAATCAAAATCTACTATTATATAAGGTGTCACATTTCATTTTCAAGTTAATCATTCTCATTTGGCAAAGGAGTCAAAAAGTGAGGAAAAGGGGAGAGGTTGAGTTAGTTTTGGGGCAAGGAGAAGTGGCTCTGCACTTCTGGAGGTTGGCGCTACATGTTGAGGGGATTGTACTACTCGTCTGAGCTGAGCATTGTGCTTAGGGAGGCTTCAGTAGTGGAAAATTACACTACAATATGCATTCAGGAGCGCGTTGCACGTTTGTAGTAGGCACTGCACGTTGAGCAACAAAGACTGAAAAGCCTCAAAACTTCATAAGAACTTCCAAAATAACCCTCTCATCTCTCAAACAAGTAAGTTCCCTCAATATACCTCATCATTGAAGTTGCAATTAACGTGTTATAATGAATTTAGTATGGCAAATGTGAAACCCTAGTTTCCTGCTCAATCACATTTTAGAAACCCTAATCCGCTCTATTTTTCCCACCATCTACCAATAAAACCCTAAACCCCTTCCCTATATCACTCCATAACATTCTATACCCCTTCATCCTTCATCCCACAAGTTATGTTTCAAAACACGATCTAAGTCCCTTCCCCCATTTTCATGGTTTGTACCCTCCCCTTAATTTTATAGCCCACGAAAACACCTCACAAGGTCATTTCCCATTCCCCCACTCCTAAATCACTCTTACTCATTCCCTTCATCCCTTTTCTAGGAGAGCACAACATCAAACTTTGGAAACGTGGACAGAGAAGACAAAGACTATGAGGAGGAGGAAAACACTTGTAGTGATAGTTCGACAAATAACCTCGACATCAAAGAAAACCACACAAGGTAGGCAAAATTATCAAGGAAGAGCCATCAAACCTTAGAGAATTGCAGGCCTCTCAATTGGTTGTCACCTGTTTTAGACATCTAGAGTGTTGTGAGTTCTGTAATCAGGTAGAGAGAGTTTAGCACCATCCTAAGCTCACAACGCTTTTTGTAGCCAATCTTCAGGACAACAAGGTGACTCTTGCTCGGGTGACATTTACAGTTTCACCCTCCAATATTGCGGATGCAACTAGGATTCTGAGTGTAGTGGAGAAGTGGTACAATGCACAGGATCTAGATGAACAATATTATGAGCCTTATATGAAACCTTAGTATAGAAATGAGGTGAAAAGACTTTTTCCTTTTACATTTCTTGAAGACAAGTATGACCCCATGATGAAAATCATCATGAAATATTTCACTTGTGAGGGTAGATTTTCTAGATTGTACATCTATCACATTAGGCTTCTCATGCATTTTACCGCGGTGAGGATGTTAAACCTCTGTTATTGCTTGTCCAACAATATTGACAACATGGCCCATTTTGTGTAGAAAAATCCATACCCTCAGTAGATGAGAAATCTCTATTATTATTCCATGATCAAGATGATTGTGCTTCATCATCTTAGCCTCCTCAACATCTCTTGCGATACATTTATTTCTCATGACATATTTATGGGTCCTCAAATTCCTCCACCAGTGTCTCAAGAATCAAGAGGACCTTGTAGTAGTGCTCAAGTGAAGACATATGAGAAGGTCAAAGAGACTAGCGCTACTGAAGTGCCCATGACCTACATGACATATCAGAGGGGCACAAGGAGATTGTTTCTAGCTGATAGGTAAGTGTTTTCTCCATAGTATGTGGAAGGTACTTTGCCTTCTTCATTAACTTATAGGAAAATTCTAGCTCCACAAGATGTAGAATGGGATTTTCCTTCTTCATCAACACAACAGGTATAGGTGCAACAACTTCACAAAGGGAAAAAAATATACTGGAGGAATGTTTTGATGATCAGGATGAAGAGGGAGATTTTGAATTGACAGAGCATGATGAGCCGAAGTAGCTCTATACTCATCATGGCATGGAAACAGTTGACTTAGAGGCTCAGGATGAAGAAACAATAAAGGACATCATCATATAGGAAAAGGAGGCTCAAGTCCAAGCATTGATGGACAATTTGGAGAGAGACAAGTATGTCATCACATATTTGGAACAAGATAACAAGCAGTTGAGTGACAAGCAGGTCCTCATGGAGCTAAAACTTCTCAAGGTAAAACGACAAGGTTACAAGGGGGCACGAGTCACATTGTCTCCTATTGAGAAGGAAATTGAGGATGATAGAGAGACTTGGCTTGAGAGAGTCAATTGGAACCTAGAGAAGTTGTTACAGAAGGCCAATAGGGACAACTAGATAATCAGGCACATCACCTACCATTACAGGACCTGAAACAAAATTTGCAACATGAGGATCCAAAAGATTAAAGCTAGGTTAAGGCGGGCTCCAAAGGGAAAAAAATAGGAGGAAAGGCTTAGGCTACTTGTTGAAGCTTCATTGGCTCATCAAGAGGCTTGATGGCGGTGATGCTCAACAATTTTGGTTAGGTTTGGAGGAGATTTTGCCTTTTGCATATATTGGAAATTGCACACATAGAAAATCTAGCTCCATGCATAGCACCACTGGTGCTATGCTTTTCCTAGCAGCACCCAATGGACAAATGACTTGAATTTTTGTATTTAGAGTGATGGGTACATGATCCCTATGGATTTTCCAAGTTTTTGGGGTAGAAGTAGTCCACCAAAAGGTCACAAAACACCCTAAAAATGACCCTTCTGCCACTTTTTGGACACACAAAAGAAGTCTTCAAACAATCAACTTTCTAGGGGTCAAATGAGCTTCAAATGAAGAAATTATAGGTATTTTGGAATGTAGAGTGGAATACCTCTCCAATGACTTATCATGAGCTCAATTCAGATGCCAGGAAGGATTCCAAAAAGGACTTGAAAGTGGCGTCGTGAGTTGGGCTAGTGGCACTACGTGTAGGGCAAATTTTGCACAGGATGGTTATTTTTCTATGTTTTGACTGTGTTCATGGAGTTTCTCTCATGGAGGATGTTTTACTGATGTAAATGATGACTCAATTTGTAAATGTGATAGATAATTAGTAGTAGAGGGTAGATTCATTAGATTAAAAGTCAATTTGAGCTTAAATGAATTAGTTTTTTCTCTTTTAGAGGCAAGTTGTTAAGATGCCTATATGCCAGTTTCTTGTTCACAGTTGGTTATATTAGCTCCTCATCTTAGCAATTTGACCCTTGAGGGTGAGAGGAGGTTGAAACAAAGCCTACATCTTCTTATTCTTTCTCATTATAAAGGGTTGGACTCAACTGGATGCTTATGCCTTGATTGTACATCATTTTGTAGGAGTTTAGTAGGAGATTAATAAAAATTGCAGCTATTTCTTTGAGATCCATGTGGTATGAAGCTTAGTTCAATTTCTTCTCTTTTGATCATATGTTAGAATGTTTTGTATACTTAATTAATCATTTCATTTCTTCTAAGTGAATGTTTTCAAGTTGATAGGCATAATTCATAACATCATTGCTCTCCTTTGGGGAAATATTCACCATCATATGTTTTATATAGTCTAGGAAGGATCCATGGTCATCACATGCTCTTCCTAGCTTCTCGCCAGTCTGAAAACACCTCACCGATCAAGCCCTAGAGTGCTAAACCTTATGCCTACCTTGCCCCATTGAACACCTTGCAATTTTGATCTAATTCCCTAGCCCTAGCTATCTGGCTCCTCCTAATCCAACAAATCCCCTTCAAAAATTAAATAAAACCATATGCTACTATACCTATCCTAATATCCTTTCCCTGATTCAGTCATCTTGACTGAGATCCTTATAGAGAGAGCCCTCTCCTAGCCTAGAGGAGCTAGATACTTGGTTAAGCATGGTTTGTGGTTAGCCTAGCATTGCCTTCCTTCAGCTTGAGGTTCAATCCAGGTGATAACATAGTGGCAACCATACTAGGGAATGAATGATTAATCGCCCCAATAGTATCTTTCATTTGAATTCTTAAGCTTGTGGATGATGAGTTTTAGAATTTACTAGGCTGAAATGGAAAGTTGTAAAGCAATATATAAAATTTCAAAATTGAACATACTAGCTTCGCAAAAGAACACCAAACCCAATCTAGATCCAAATCCTTTAGCCATTGTCAGTGATCCTCACAAAATTGGGTCGAAATCTAAGAAATTTGTTGAGAAATTTAGTGCCGTAGAATATTAATCAAGTGATGGTTTCATTCCTCGTGTTGATTCACTCCTAGAAAGGTTAGACGCTCTACAAGATATTGAGTTTGATGTTCATTTTGAGAAAAGTCTATTTCGTGATGAACCTTTGAGTTGGATTGATCAAATATTTTTTGATTCCTCTATGTCTCTTGAATACACCATTGAAGACTTGTTTACACAAAGTAAATTAGGGTCATAGCTTACTCATGCTCTTGATCAGTTGCAAAACATTTCTTCAAACATAAACACTTGGGTGAAAATAGGCCATCTTTTAGTTTTTGGAATAGTTCCTTTACATCTACTGGAACTCAAACAATTCCTTACCCATTGATTTCATCTTTACAGATAATTCATACTACGCTGGCTATAGTTAGTTCCCCTTTGAATATACTAACTACCCCAATCCTTGTTTTAAATCCACCCCACCACATTTCGAGTTATGGCTGCCCAGTATGCACCCCTTATTTTACCTCGGAATCTTGGTGCCATGCCCACTGATTATCAAACCAAAATACCTTTCATTGATGCCACTCAAACCATCACAGCTCAGCAACATGTAGATAAAATGAATGATTTCTTTGACCTCTATAAAGTAGAAATTGAAGATGTGACGATGAGATTTTTTGTACAAAGATTTGGAGGTGAAGTTCAAAAATGGTTCAGAGCTTTACCAGCAGCCTCTATCACTACTTTACGAATCCTCCATAAGTAGTTTCGGAACCGATGGGAAATTAAGAAGAATCCACTTCATATTTTTTCCAAGTATGATAACTTCAAAATAAATGTTCGTGAGAGTGTGCAAGACTATTGTGTGAAGTTTAATGCAGTATACAATGCTATTCCTACAAACATTAAACCACGGAGGGATTGGCTTTTCTCAAGTTTCTAGACAGTTTCGATACTGATATAGCATATCAATTGTGGGAACATGATCCTACAATAATAGAAGACATGAAAAAGCATGCTGCGAGTGTAGAAGCAAACTTGTTGGCCAAAAGAGCAAGAATGAGATCTGAGAAAAGAGTGACCATGAAAGAAGAAGCATATACTTCAGATGTAAATATGGATACATTGATTCGAATAGTGGAAAAGATGGTTGACCGGTTATCCATCATAGATAGACCTAAACCTAAAATTTGGAATCAAAATTTTAGAGGATAGTAGCAGCGCCATTCTGAATCAAGCAGAGAGAACATAAAGCACCAGAGCAACCAGCATAATAATAGATCAGAACTCCCTTACAGCAGAATTATGTTCAACGAATGGAAGAAGATGATGAGGACAATCTAGTAATTGAAAAAAATCACTTTTTCATTATTGATGATATGTCCATATTTCTGACCAAGGATGAAGAATACGCAAAAGTTCCAAACATTCAAAGGGATGAGGATTACATCTTAGCAAATGATGTGGTTTTGGAGGCTAAATCTAATGATTATTAGCATGGTTATATGAATGCTTTGACTGCACAATAGGAGAAGTACTCTTTAACGAGCAGAGATGTACGGGTCAATCCCATTCAGAAAAGAAAGCATATGCAATCAAAGAGTGATTCCTCAAACACTCAGAAGAAAGGAAAAGAGCTTTTTGGTTCAAATCCTAGTAAGGTACCATCAAGAAGTGTTACTGCAAATGAGAAGTACAATCAACAAAAATATAGTGCAATGAAAGATAAAATAGATAAGAGGGACATTGGTGTCAAACAGGTAGAAGAAGTTTCATCCTTTAACTTAGAAAGTAAAATTGCTAAATTAAAAGTGTCCATTCCTTTTACTGAGCTTGTTAAAAATAGCAATTATGAACACCATGTATCTAGAATATTGCAAATAGATCTTTTATCAGACATGATGAATGTCGAGGATGATCATCTTGAACTCATTTTTGGTCCAGCCATAGAAGGTCGGCTTGAAGATACCGAAGTCCCTCCATTTTATCTAAGTCTTGGACTACATGATTATATTCTCCATAATGTTATGTTAGATTCCAGTGCTTCCCATAATTTGATGCCCAAAGATATTATGGAAAAGTTGGGCCTGGATATCACCTAGAAATATCATGATTTGTACTCATTTGACTCTGGCAGAGTTCGTTGCATCGGTATCATCAAAGGTTTGGTGGTTTCTTTAGATCAAATCCCAGCCAAAAATGTCCTGATGGATGTGGTAGTTTCTGATATACTACCGCGATTTGGTATGATCTTGTCTAGATCATGGGGAGCTAAACTCAATGGAACTATACAATTGACTTCTCTTATGATACAATCCCTATTTTCGGTCAATTGAGGAAGTTGTAACACGAAAATAAAATGAAGTATATGATCACTAGCAAAGAGAAGCCTGTGAATCATCCGATAAATGTTGTACATATTGATTTAGAGTCCTTTGTTTTTACTCTAATAGTGGATTGAATGATGGAGATATTCAGCTTGTAGAAGTAGATGATGTACCAAAAATTTCCATGAATTTTAGAGCACTTCTTAATCAACAAAGAGAAAAAATAGCAATTTCTTTTGAGCATCTTACACAGCAACAGAAGATCAGTGAAGAGTAGAAAAATGAAGTAATCAATGAAGATAAGGTTGAGAAAGAAATATAATTCGAGCATCTAGAAGATGAAGCCAGCCTTTGGAGCATGGAATTCGATGGTGTTGTGGGTAAATATGGTGCTGGTATTGGAATTTGGATTCAAAGCCCTCTTTCTAGCTTGCCAAGGTCCCAAGTAACGTTAGAGTATGTTCGTACAAGTTATCTTTTGATTTCTCTAATAATAAAGCGGAGTATGAGGCGTTGATTACAGGTCTGAAAATTTTGAAGAAACTGGGTGTGAAAAGGATTTTTGTTTATGGTGATTTAGAGCTAGTGATTAAACAAGTAAAAGGAAAATATCAAGCAAAGCATTTGTAGATGAGAGCCTATATAAATGTAGTTTTGGATATTTTGAAGATTCTTCTGAAATACACCTTGACAGTGGTACCCCTGACTCAAAACATCATTGTAGATTCACTAGCCACTACAACCAGTAATTTGAGAATTCCAATGAATTCTAGCAATCAATTTGAAACTCATGTCAAACATAGGCCTGTTGTTCCTGATAATTTGAGATATTGGCAATTTTTTTGGGATGACAATGAAATTAATGCCTTTTTACAGAGTGAAGGAAAGTTTAAGAACGCTTTCATTGCTGATGTTTGTGATTTCGATGAACAAGATATTGAGGTAAACCAGATGGAGGTTTTACAGCTAAAGGATAATATTATTCGTAGAGGTCTCATACCTTTAGAGGAGCCCTTTGATCAGGATGATGTGGCGAGAAAATTGACCTTGGTTGCTACGGACAAAGAAGTTGAAGATGTAAATCTTGGAACAACTATCTAGCCCAAGCTACGAAAGTTATCAAAAACATTGCCTCTCGAAGTAAAGGTTAAGAACGTTAAGTTACCTTCTAAATTTCCTGATGTTTGTAAAAGGGATTATTCAGATTTAAAAGTGTATGACAAGAATATCATTCAACATACTATTCCTATGAAGCCAGGTTAAAAACCGTTTAGAAAAAAGTTGAGAAGAATCAATCCAAAGCTACCACCATCCATTGAGAAAGAGGTAGATAGTTTGTTTAAAGCTGACATCATTGTTCCAATTAGTTTCTTGATTGGATTTCAAGTTTGGCATCGGTACAAAGGAAGAGTGGAGAAATAAGGTTGTGCATAGATTTCCAGAACGTCAACAAAGTGTTCTTAAAGGATAACTACTCTCTTCCTAAGATGGACCATATTTTGCAAAGAGTAGTTGGAGAATCACATATGTCCCTACTAGATGGGTACTCAGGCTATAATCAGATCTTGGTGCATGAAAGAGACCAAAACAACAGTGCCCTCACAACACCATGGGGAACTTTTCATTATGCCAAAATGCCATTCGGGTTGAAGAATGTCGAAGCCACTTTTCAGCGAGTGATGGACATAGCTTTTTCTAATGAGAAGGGTCTTTTCTTGGTATTCTAATTAGATGATTTGACAATATTTTCTGGTTCTGATGGTCAGCATTTGCACCACTTAAGGGTTTTCTTTTAGAAATGTGGGATGTTCGAAATTTCTCTAAACCCGAAAAATATTCTTTTTTCCATAGACGAAGGTAAACTCCTTGGTCATATAATTTATAGAGATGGCATTCACATTGATCCTTCAACGGTGGAGGCAATCCAACAAATAGGCTTTCCGCACAACAAAAAGGAGATTTATGCTTTCAATGGTAGGATGAATTTCTTACGCAGATTTATACCAAATTTGGCTGAGCATTTACGTGAATTAACCAATATGTTGAAAAAGGACAACACTGTGAAATTGACCGAGGATGCTAGTCTTGATCAATCCTGATTATACTCATGATTTTATTATATATTAATTTGCGTTTGAGCACATTGTGGCTACGATGTTGATGCAAAGGAGTGATCAGTTGGAGAAATTCATTTCTTTTTTCAGTAGGACTATTAGAGATGCTACCCCGCATTACAATATCAATGAAAAACAAGCTCTGGTTCTTATTAAAGCATTGAAGGATTTCAGAGTATACATTTTGCATTCACATACCATAGCATGTGTTCCTAATGCAACTGTCAAGGATGTTCTTATGTAAATTGATCCAGAGGGAAGAAGAGGTAAGTGGATAGTAGCAATGTTAGAGTATTATCTTGAGATTAAGCCTACCAAATTGATTAAAGTTAAAGGCTTGGAAAAATTGATGGCTGAATCAAATTTTCACGCTCTAGACATAAATCTCATTGCAACAATGTCAGATGCTGAAGGTGGTGGCTCTCTCATTCAAGCATCAGAAATGTTTCTGAAATTACCTTGGTATTATGATATAGTTTATGTTCTTCAGCATCTTTCGCCACCTCCTGGAATGTCAAATAGTAAAGTTAGATCATTAAAACTAAAGTCTGCAAAATTTTTCATTTAAATAGTGCTCTCTATTGGAAGGATCTAGGAGGAGTTCTTCTTAATTGTTTGGATGAAGATGGAGTTTAGCAAGTAATGAATGATTTTCATAGAGGTGATTGTGGTGGTCATTTGTTTTGGAAAAAAAAATCTAACAAAGTGTTGAGAGTAGGATATTATTGGCCAACATTGTTTTCATATTTATATAAGACAGTTATGAGTTGCCATGAAGGCCAAGTTTTTCAAGGAAGAAGGAAGTTGCTTCCTCTTCCTCTAAAGCCATTTAAAATTAATGCACCTTTCCAGTAGTGGGGACTTGATTTCATAGGAGAAATCCATCTTACATCATTAAGAAAATGTAGATGGATTTTGATAGCTACCAATTACTTCACCAAATGGATTGAGGCCATTCCGATAAGGCAAGCCACGGACACGATAATTATCCAGTTTTTAGAATATAATATCTTGTCACGTTTTGGTTGCCCTCACAAGATTATAATAGATAATGTAGCAACATTTAAGTCAAAGAGGATGATCGAGTTTGCAACAAGTAAAATATTACATTGGGTCACTCCACGACATACTACCTACAAGGCAGTAGATTGGCTGAGTCATCAAATAAATCCTTGGTGAACATTATTAGGAAAATGATGGAGGCAAACAAAAAGAATTGGCATCAGAATCTTGTTAATACCTTATCAACCGATAGAGTGAGTAGCAGGAAATGAATAGGTATTTTACCTTTTGAGTTGGTTTATCGTGCTGATACAATATTTCCTACATCCCTTGTAGCCTCGGTCATGACATTATTACAGGAAGCTAGCAGCTAAGAGGATGATATTCAGTGCAGAATTAATAAAATGATTCACCTTTAGCAAATAAGGGAAGAGGTTTCCCAAAACACTTTTCGTTGTGAAGAGAAGTTAAAGAGAATTTATGACCGCAGAATGAAAGTAGAAAAAATCCAGCTGGAAGACGTAGTGTTGCAATGGGATGCACGAAATGAAAAAAAGGAAAGCATGGTAAGTTTGACAATCTATGGAAAGGACTGTATAATATCTCATTTTATCGAGGACATAATGCATTTTTGTTAAAGGAAATGGATGGTCAAGATTTCTCAAGAGGACCAGTGAATGGTAGGCTCCTGAAACACTACTACACTTGATGTTGTTCCCTGAATTTGTTTCACCATCATTGTATATACCAGTTTTCTTTTCCCCACAAGGTTTCAAGTACACTGTCACCTAAGCTTGGGGCCCAAAGAGAAGGGTATAAAGCTTAAATGATTTGTGTTGAGTTTGGTTGATTTTGTTTATAGTCAAGTTTAGACTCGGTTGTGAGTTAGTTTTCAATTTGTATTGAGTCATTATTCTTTAAAATCGTAAAGAAAGGGGGGGGGATCCTTATTTTAGTCTTTTGTTTGTTTGACCGTATTGGCCGAATCAGATAGGCACTTGGTTTACGGTGTTCTTGACACCTCCACGGAGCTACAATCCCCAATAAGGCCATTGTTAGTGTTAGTATATGCATACGTCCATCAGGGATCAAATTCGCTCTTTACATTTTCATTTTAAGTGTCCCTTACTGAAATTTCTACATCATTTAATTAGGTCGTGTGAAACTGATCCAATGATGGTTGTCTTCTCTTCAAAAAATCTAATTTCTCCATCATAAAGTATACTTGCTGACCCATCTTCAGGTTGTGTTTAGTCATGGTTTCATGGTCAAAATGCAATCATGTTTTCATTAGGTCATAGGGCATGTTTTCATTAGGTCTAAGGGTTTCATTTCCAAGGTCAAGAGCATGATTTAAATGTGTAAATAAAAGGAAGAAAGGGTATGAGGATGATAAATAAATCAAGGATGATGGTTTGTAAGTCCTAATCACTATATAATTATTCTTTTAACAAATGTAATTTTCACCTCCAAAAACATATTTTTGAGGTGAAAATAGAGTATTATGAGTTAATTTGAATTTCTTATGTGATTTTTAGTCACCTTATGTAATAAATCATCCTGATTGAATGTATGCATCCCTCCTTTCTACAAAAAAAAGAAACACTGTAAAAATCAGTTCAAATTAAGCATTGTTCACCTAAAAAGGAACAAAGAAGAAAATGCATTAAAGCAGAGATTTGGAAAAGGTCAAGAAACATTAGAAAGCGGGTTTTTCTAGTGAAAAATCGAAACCTATTCCTATATAAGGTGTCACATTTCATTTTCAAGTTCATCATTCCCATTTGGAAAAGAAGGAGTCAAAAAGTGAGGAAAGGAGGAGAGGTTGAGTGAGTTTTAGGCCAAGGAGAAATGGAATTACACTTCTGGAGGTTGGCACTGCGAGTTTCAGGAAGTGGAGGTGGTGTTGCACATTCAGGGGCTGGTATTGCACGTATGAGTTGAGCGCTATGCATAGGGAGGTTTCGATAGTGAAAAATTAGATTGCACTACGTGTTCAGGAGGGTGTTGCATGTCTGCAGTAGGTATTGGGCATTGAGCAGTAAATATCACAAAGCCTACAAACTTCATAAAAACTTCCAAAAGAACCCTCTCATCTATCAAACAAGTAAGTGCCCTCAATATACCTCATCATTGAAGTTTTAATTGATGTTTTTGAAGGAATTTACCATGACAAATATGAAACCCTAGTTTCTCCCTCAATTACATTCTAGAATCCCTAATATCCTCTATTTTTTCCACCACCTATCACCAAAACCCGACACCCATTCCCTATATCACTCCGTAACATTATATACCCCTTCATCCTTCATCCCAGAAGTTATGTTTCAAAAAAGGATCTAAGCCCCTCTCCCCCATTTTCATGATTTATACCCTCCCCTTCATTTTGTAGCCCACCAAAATAGCTCAGAAGGTTATTTCCCATTTCCCCACTCCTAAATCACTATTTTTCCGTTCATCCCTTTTCTAGGGGTGCACATCCTCAAACTTTGCAAACATGAATAGAGAAGACAGAGATTATGAGGAGGAGGAGGACAACAGTAGTGACAGTTTGACATATAAACCTCGACATCAAAGAAAACCATACAAGGGAGGTAGAATTATCAGTGAAGAGCCATCAAACCTCAAAGAATTGCAGACCACTCAGTTGACTATCACTTGTTTCAGACATGTAGGGTGCTATGAGTTCTGTGAGGAGGTAGAGATAATTCAACACCATCTTGAGCTCACTAGGCTTTTTGTGGCCCATGTTCAAGACAACAAGGTGACGCTTGCAGGGGTGACATTTACAGTTTCATCCTCCATTATTGTGGATACAACCAAGATTCCAAATGTAGGGGAGAAGTGGTACAATTCATAGGACCTAAATGAATAAAAAATGAGGTGAAAAGACTTTTTCCTTTTAGATTTCTTGAAGACAGGTATGTCCCCATGACGTAAATCATCATGAAATATTTCACCTGTGAGGGTAGATTTTCCAGACTTTACACCTTTAACATTAGGTTTCTCATGCATTTTACCAGGGTGAGGATGTTAAACATCCCTTATTTCTTGTTCAGGAATATAGAGAAGATGGCCCATTTTGTGCAAAAAAATCCATACCCTCAGTAGATGAGCAGTCTCTATCATTATTCACTGATCAAGATAATTGTGCTTCATAATCTTAGCCTCCTCAACATCTCTTGTGAGACATTTATTTCTCATGACATCTTCACGGGTCCTCAAATTCCTCCACCAGTGTCTCAAGAATAAAGATGGCCTTCTAGTAGTACTGAGGTGAAGACAAATGAGAAGGCCAAAGAGACTAGAGCTACTAAGGTGCCAAGGACCTACATGACATATCAGAGGGGCAGAAGGAGATTTTTTGGAGCTAATAGGCAAGTGTTTTCTCCACAATATGTGGAAGGTAATTTGCCTTCTTCATCAACTCATAGGCAAATTCTAGCTCCATAGGATGTGGAAGGGGCTTTGCCTTCTTCATCAACTCATAGGCAAATTCTAGCTCCATAGGATGTGGAAGGGGCTTTGCCTTCTTCATCAACACAATAGGTACAGGTGCAAAAACTCCACAAAGGGAAAGAAAAGATGTCGGAGGAAAGTTTTTATGATGTTGAGGAAGAGAGAGACTTTGCTTTGATAGAGCATGATGAGTCGGAGTAGCATTATACTCATAATGGCATGGAAACAATTAATTTAGAGGCTTAGGCTGAAGAAACAATAAAGGACATCATCATATAGGAAAAAGAGGCTCAAGTCCAAGCATTGATGAAAAATTTGGAGAGAGACAAGTATGCCATCACATATTTGGAACAAGAGAACAAGAATTTGGGTGACAAGCAGGTCCTCATCGAGCTTGAACTTCTCAAGGTAAAACATCAAGGTGACAAGGAAGCACTCGTCACTTTGTCTCCTATTGAGAAGGAAATTGAAGATGATATAGAGACTTGGCTTGAGAGAGTCAATTTGTACATAGAGTTGCCATTGCAAAGGGCTAGTAAAGACATCCAGATGATGAAGCACATGGCTTACCATTACAGGACCCGAACCAAAATTTTTAACATGAGGATCAAAAAGATGAAAGTTAGGCTAAGGTGGGCTCAAAAGGGAAAAAAAGAGGAGGATACGCTTATATTTCTTATCAAAGCTTCCTTTGCTCATCAAGATGCTTGATGATAGTGCTGCTGACCAATTTTGGTCAGGTTCCGAGGAGATTTTGTTTTTTTCCAAATTTTGGAAATTGCACACATAGAAAATCTGGCTCACCACATAGCACCACCAATGCTGTGCTTTTCCTAGGGGCACACAATGGACAAATGGATTGAATTTTCGGATTTAGAGTGATGAGTACATACACACTATGGATTTTCTAAGTTTTTGGGGAAGAATTGGTCGACCAAAAGGTCAAAAAACACCGTAAAAATGACCTTTCTCGCACTTTTTGGACACATAGAAGCAGTGTTGCGATAATCAACGTTTGAGGGATAAAATGAGCTTAAAATGAAGAAATTATAGGTGTGTTGGATAGAAGAGTTGAGGACCTTCCAAATGACCTACTATGAGCTCAGTTTTGATGATCGAAATGCTTCCAAAAAGGTCCTGAAAGTGGCACTACGCGTAGGAAAGTTTTTGCACAAGATCACTATTTTTCTATGTTTTGACTGTGTTCATGGCTTTTCTCTCATGGAGGATGTTTTACTGATGTAAATTATGTCTTGGCTTGTAAATATGATAGATAATTAGTATTATAGGGTAGATTCATTGGATTAAAAGTCAATTTGAGCTTAAATGAATTAGTTTTTTCACTTTTTGGGGCAAGTTGTTAAGATGCCTATATTCCAGTTTCTTGTTCAGAGTTGGTTAGATTAGCTACTCATCTTAGGGATCTAACCCTTGAGGATGAGAGGAGGTTGAAACAAATCCTATATCTTCTTCTTATTTCTCATTGTAAAGTGTTGGACTCAGCCGGACGCTTATGTCTTGATTGTACATCAGTTTGTAGCAGTTTAGCAGGAGCTAAATAAAAATTGCGGCTATTTCTTTGGGATCCATGTGCTATGAAGTTTATTTCAGTTTATTCTCTTTTGATAATATGTTAGAGTGTTTTGTGTACTTCATTAATCATTTCATTTCTTCTAAGTGAATGTTTTCAAGGTGATAAGCAAAATTCATAACATCACTGCTCTGCTTTGGGGAAATATTCAGCATTATCTATTTTCTACAATGTAGGAAGGAACCGTGGTCATCACATGCTCTTCCTTGCTTCTCACTAGTCTTGAAACACGTCACACATGAAGCCATAGAGTGCTAAACATTATTCCTAGCTTGTCCCATTGAATACCCTGCAATTTTGACCTAATTCCCTAGCCCTAACTGTCTGGCTACTCTTGATCAAGAAAAACCCCTTAGAAAATCAAATCAAACCTTGTGCTACTATACCTAGCCTAATATCCTTTTCATGGTCCTATCATATTCACTAAGATCCTTACAAAGAGAGCCCTTTCCTAGCCTAGTAGGGCTAGCTACTTGGCTAAGCATGGTTTGTGGTTACCCTGGCATTGCTTTCCTTCACCCTGAGGTTAAGTCCAAGTGATAACACTCCTAATTCTTTTTGTGCATAGTTATCTAATTCAGATTTAAATTTAGTATGGTACACAAAATAAAAAATGAAAAATCCCAATACAAAACAAATTTGGCACTACACATCCAACTATTGTGAAATACCTTTGGATGTTCTAGGATTCATGTGTGCTACACTGATGTTGTCAATGATTTTTTCTCCCTCAATAAAGAGTATAGGAAAATCTTCTCAAATTGCATCATTATGGGGATAGATCATTGCAATATTGTTCTTCAAAGCATAATTCCTATTAAGCATGTGCCATTAGCTCGTGTTGACTATTTCCTTTCCCTTTATACTCATTTTCCCATCATTGCTACCAATTGATAAGAGCACTAGTGGAAAACATTGATTTGTGGCTGATTCTAAGATATCGAAGGAATTTGACAACAAAGCACTTGGTTTTTCCGAAGATCCTCGTAACATAAGGATGGTTCTAGCTCTAGATGAGGTGAACCCTTTCTCAGATCAGAGCACCGAATGGTAAACTTAGCCAATGTTTTTCAATTTCTAATAAATTATAACTTGCCTCCATGGTTAGAAACCAAACCATTTTTCTTAATGTTTTCATTGGTTATACTATGGAAAAAAGTGTGACTTCAGATGAAATTGATCATTTTTCAGGAAGATAAATTCGACAGAGTAAATTTTTAAAATGAGGGTGTTGAATGAAGTGTATGGAAGATTGAATGTGTGGAACAAATAAATTGTCATGCTCTTAGTAGCCATGACCATAAAGTTTCATATATCAGTTTGTTGATCTCGAACAAGCGATAATATGGAAGTTGACTATAACACCCTCCTCCCATATCCACCCAAGTGACCATGCCAACCATGGTAAAAACGAGATGGGTAGACACTATGATCATATTCAACCTCCTATGTGACGTTAAGGAAGTGGAATTGATGAAACCATCACACATAGTCATCTAAAATCATTAGCAGAACTCTCAGGAGAAAAGTCAGCCACTCAGATAGCCTGTCCCTAGATCCCACATATGTTTTTTATCTCTTAGGCCATATTTTCTCTCATGGTATGGCAAAGGGAGCAACCAACAACCTAAAGTAGCTCTCACAGGATTTCCTGCAAATGACCAGAGACCAAAATTGCTAGTTCTATTCTAGATACCGTAGGATTTAAGCCACTCTTTCAAGCTGAGAGCCTACCCATAATGGAGTGATAGCTTGAAACTAGTAAAATTATAGGGAAGCAATGATGCAAAACAAATAAGATGAATAACTCCATAACTAGACCCCTACTAGCCATGACATTCATTTCATCAAACAAGTGATGAACATGTAACCTATAGGTGCAAAGAACAAATTTAAGTGCAGGGATCTCATACGTATCTGAGAATCGCTATGAACCATTATTCCCTCATGTCATTTGTTGCATTACCATCTACTAGGCCATATATGCACTATACATTAGCTTACAATTAAAACCACACTAAGAGGCATACATAGTTTTTGTCATAAAATATACATATAACTAGCACAAAAGGAATAGAATTATCATAAGCATATGTGCCATCAAAATCCACATATAAATCAATACATTTTCACATAGAAATCAATTCAATTAATTTCTCATTAATGAATTCAATAAACCAACTGGAGATGGGACTACCACATTCCACCCAACCATAGAATGGCTGAGCCAAATCTCTCTTCAACCAATCATTCTTGTGGCATATTCCAAGTATGAATGTGGGGCTCAACCAAAAGAACCAACCAGGGCATACCAAGCCTAAACAACCTCCCCCTCATCAACAGAAACCGTCATTTATCATAATCCATCTCGGATCACTAAGCCAAGACAATGAACACATCATAATAGGCTTGATCGTGACCTCCACCTAATCATTAGGCCAAACAAGCATGTATTCCATTGGATTTCTCCACCTACACCATGAGGAATTTTATTTTCTCTTAGTCTCTCATGGTTTACTTCAATCCAAACCTATATCACTAAGCCCTAAACCGAGACCCACTCTCCAGGATTTACCGCATATACAAACACCTCTAGGCTTTATCATATATGCCATCATTAATCGATAGGAATTCCCAGGCCATCTAAGGCAAAAAAAATATGAATTTACTAGAACCCATGGTCTAGATGATGGGTTGCTAGGCCATGTGTTCTATAATTTCAAAGATCCACCTCACTGAGCTTCAAATCCATATGGAAAACTAGCTCAACCAAAACATGAGAACCCCATCACACCATGGTTATCCAGAACTGGTAAGGCTAGGATAAAAATAGAGTCACACCTAGAAAAACCCATGCCATGATAAAAAAAGGACATGCAATATCGTGCATGCCAAACCTAGCAAGGAAAATACACATGAAATATGATACATACAATGAAGCCTATTGTAGCTACTTGATCCTACCTTCTCCTACCTAATATTTTTTCCTCTTGCCTTCTTTTCCTTTCTTGCTTTGACGCCAAAATTCTCCAAGAGAAATCTAAGTGTCAAAGGTTATGAGAGAGAGAGAGAGAATAATGAGAGAGCTGCAAAACGCAACTCACAAAAGGTTACAAACTAATCCTCATAAGCCTTTTTATAAATGAGACCTCTACTTTCTTCATTTTTCATTATTTTCCTCCTCACGTGCAACTTCTAACCTTTCACCTCCTTTTTCTCCTAATTTCCATTACTTTCATAAATAATTGTGAGAAAAATGTCATTTTTCCTTTCCAAAGCCTTAGCCATTTCCTTTTCCAATTTACTTAGCCATAAACAACCAAATTAAAAGCCCCTAGGATGTCTTGTCCAACTTTCAACTTGGAGTAAGTGTCCCATCAACCATGATTATTGCTTTTAAACTTTATTGCCTGGAATTTCCACCAGGGCTATTACAGAACCCTCCCGCTTCAGGGACATCATCCTCACTATTCAAACACACATATACCTCGACAACCTGCTGAAAGAAGAAATACATCTCGTGGAGCTTTTTAGCACATCTCATTGTAGTATTTTCAATGAAATACCCGCTCAGAAGAGAAACACCATGACAACATGATAACACACCACATAGTGGAGCTTTATAACACAACTCATTATGATGTTTACAATGGTCATCATTCTTAGTGCCAATCCACATGACATCATAACATTGTGATAACATAACCACATGATATCATAGTAATATGACAACATAATCATACTAGCATGACATCCATACCACATAATGGAGCTTTATAACATAGTTCATTGCGATATTTACATCCATACACATATGTAATTATAGCAACATCACCAGAAATATATACCTAAACATATATCAAATCACATATGAAAACATACATTAAAACATATACTAAACACCATATCTAAGCATGTATCAAAGCATCATAAAGCATATATCAAACCACCATAAAGCATGTAGAAAACCTTCATAAAGCATATACCAAACCACCATATGAAAGCTACTCTCCCTCGAGCAGAAAACAAGAAAGTATACATAGCCCACATTTGATCTGCCATCTCCCATGTAGCTTCATCGGGCCCAAAGTGCTTCCATTGCTCTTTAACTTGCTCAATTTCTTGGTTCTGGAGCATGAACACCTTTTTTTGCAATATAAACTAAGGCTCTATCTGAAATTCTCCATCCAATTCCACCTTAAATACATACCAGTCAATCACATCATCAACATCCTTAACATACTTCTCAAACAAAGAGACATGGAAAACATCATGGACTTTCATTATCAGAGGTAGTGCAAGTCCATATGCTACTGGCCCAACCCTCTCAATAATACTTAAGGGTCCACAAAATCATGGTGCCAACTTGCACAAGATCCCATCTGCAAGGAGCTCTTCTTCAGTTTGATGCACAAGTACACATGTCCCCCAACCTGGAACTCTTTGAACAACCTGTTTTGATCTGCATAAATTTTCTTCCTATCATGTGATACCTTTAGATTCTTCTTGATCACCTATATTTCTTGTTCCATGTCTGCCAACATATCTTGTCTAATCAATACCCTACTAACCAGACCACCCAAACTGAGAGGAGTGTTACAACTCCACCCATAGAATGCCTCAAAAAGACTCATCCTCAATGACAGGTGATAACCCTTGTTGTACGTGAACTCTACCAAAAAGGGAGACACTCTTCCCACTTCCTGTGATGATGTAAAACATACATCCTCAACATGTCCTCCAATATACTATCGATACTCTTTCTTTTTCCATCTGTCTGTAGATGATAAGTTGTGTTAAACACCAACTCTATGCCTGAACCATGAATTAACTCTTTAAAAAACTTGGAAGTGAAATTCACATCCCTATCTGACACAATCTTCTTTGGAACATAGCCCAGTCTAAATACATCTTTGATGATTACCTCTGCCACATCACTATTTGAGAATGTATACTCTACTGAGATGAAGTGTGCAACCCTTGCTAACATATCTATCATGACCATGATCGAATCATGTTGCTTCAGAGTCTTAGGAAACCATGTGAAGAAGTCCATGGAATTGACCTCCCATTTCCACTCTAGAATTGTGATGAGATGTACCAATCCACCTAGATGTTTACAATGTGCTTTCACTCCCTGACAAGAGAAACACCTCACCACAAACTATGTGGCATCCCTCGTCAAATTTGTCCAATAGTAGAATCTCCTCACCATTGTTAGTGTCTTTGATAACCTGGGTGACCTAAATAAGGTTTCACATGAAACTCCCTCAAGATAACCTTCATCATCTGAAGTCTATCTGGTGAATAGATCTTATCTCAAATCATGACCAATCCATCTGATATAAGACAATAATACATACCATGTGCACCTACACTTGTACCTTTACCTGTACCTACACTTGTACCTTGTTGCAACCTCTACACAATCTCCTTTTACCTAAAATCCTGCTAACCTACCTACAAGTTCCTATCCTATATGTTTGTCCCATAGGAGCTCATAGCATTCAAAGTGATGTACTTGTACCCATTTACTGAGAGCATATTCCACCCTGTTCTCTTTACCTTTGATGTACCTAATATCAAAATAAAACTTGTTGATCATGGCCAACCATATAGCCTTCCTAGCGTTTAGATTCATCTTGTCAAATAAATACCTCAACCCAATGTGATCACTCATAAGTAAAACCTCATACTATGAAGATAGTGTCTCTAGCTATTTAATGCATGTATGATCACTACTAACTCAAGATCATGTGCTGGGTAGTTATTCTCGTTCTTTTCTAGCTTCCAGGACTGTTGGGTCTCTGTTTTCTCCAATTTTTTAATCTATTTCTCTCATGATGTCGATTGGCTAAATGATTATTTTTTAAGAGTATTTTCTACTTCTTTGTTTTAACAGGATTAAAAAAACATTAATGTGAGTTTAATTAATGCTTGTATGTTGCAGGATTAAAGATTGTTTTATTATACTTTGGGACATGCCTATACCAGTGCATTCACATGCCTGCACCATTGCACTTACCTGCTTGCAGCATGCATTAAGATTCATGCATTAGTTACAGTGGGATTTCTGCACTATGAAGAATTCTTGAACTACATTCACGTTCCTGCACTATGATTCCAATGATTTTGCATTTCTTCTCTTAATTGCTTCACCAGAAAACCCTTTATTTTATTAAAGTTTCTTTTATCATGAATTGTATCTTTAGTGATGAAGTGATTCAGGAAGTAATTTGTCTGTGTACTATTGGTTTGAAATAAGTCATAGTTATGCGGGTTGGAAGTTTGGTTGTAGTTGCAAATAATCATGGAACATGCCATGTTTGGATGTTGATGCATCGAACATAGAAAACGAGAAACCTTGAGCCATTGCATAACCTTCAAGCACATAATTCATACATTCTAAAATGTCTTCTTTCACCCGAGTTCTATGAACATCATCGATATTTATCAACATCATTTGACCAAACTCTAAGGATATGGAATGTTGATGAGTATGAAAATCGCACATGGAGGTAGCTACTTTTCCTAACTCGTATTTGGCCTTGGCCACGACAGTGTAATTTGGAATGCCTTGAATTCCCATGAGAACACCATTTTTCTGGAGGAGGACTCGAATTGGCTACAGGAAATTGTGAAAATCCAACTAAATTGAACGTAGAGCAGGAGGCATTACACCATCGCCATACATGAGCTTTAGAATTAATGGGTCAGTGTGACGAGCAGTTAGAGGAACTTCAGGCTTACATTGCTAATTTCAAGAAACTGCACCAACAGCAAGTGGACATTCCTGTAAGCTAGTTCAAGAAGTTGACTTCTTCACTTTGCAGTAAATGATTTAGTTGCCTTTTCAAGGAGGTTAGATATAGTGCAACGATGAGTAGATAACAAACATTAAAATGCTTTTAAAATAGGTCACCCCTCCATCCCCAAAGTCTTTGTCCAAGATGAACTTGTAGGCTCATCTCCAAAGTGTGATGTGAAAGTGCAATGTGCACGTGATAATCCTTCAGCAGCTTCATCTCTTCACAGTATACCATGTCGAACTCCAATGATAAGCGTGGATGGGCTGCTGTTTGAGCATCATTGTTTCGTGGAGATCACTTACGGCCCAAAAGTAGCATAGTCCAGATTCAAACGACTCCAGGTGGATAAGTGAGAGTCAATATGAATCTAATCGAAGGAGATATGTGCCAATGCCAACTTGTGAGCAGCTCACGCAAGGAGAAAATCGCTTAGTAAAAGTGCACACTCCAACAATAGATATTCCAAGAAAAGAGGAAAGATTCACTAGAATCGTTCCCTCTTTCCACACTTAGTTTGAACTAATTCTTAATTCGACAAATTGTTAAACTAATAAGCTTCCCTCCTATATTTTAATTGGCTATTGAAAAGCCCCAATTTGTAAACCAATGGCTATTTAAATTGCGTGGAGCGATAGTGAAAATTAATCAATTAATTATAGTAAGGAAGGAAATTGACCTAGTCGGGGATAGTGTGAATCAGAGGAAGGCACAAAAGGGAAGAGGAGTTGTCCCAATGTAGCCTCACAAAATTCATCAGCTATGGATCACTCCTCTAGTGTTGCTGGAGTTGAGGGATGTTTGCATAATGTAAACATTGTTTCAGTAATTAATTGAAGCAATTTTCCAACATGTTCCGTTTGTCTACTTGTTGTGCCTAATGATTTCTATTTATGTGTGAATCAGGCACTCAAAGAGGGTGTGATATGGCTGGGTTGGCCACTAGACCAGCTCCACACTACTCTCATATTTTAGATTAAATAACATCTAAATTATTATTTGTCGTGTGAAAGACTTAACTATTTCAAGTCCCTTTTCCTTTTTCAAGTTGACATTATTTAAATCGCTGCAACATTTCCCTTCATCTTTAAAACTTCATTGATTTGTTGCATCAAGAAATTATTCCTACTTATGCTTACACTTGGCATATTCCTCCAGTTGTTCTTATTGGAAAGATCTGGTTAGGTGTTGATGAGCTGCAATTGATTTATACTCTGGAATATGAAAACGATTTGTGGGTGTGGTTTTGAGGCACTAACAAATCCATTTAAAACTCTACTTACAAAAACCGTATATTATTTGGATGTCACAGAATGAATATTAATGAAAGTAAATTGTGTCATTTACTTTCCATTAAACCTCTAGAGAGTTTGCAAGATTTAATTTTAGGGCAGGGAAGGCAAGAGATTTACATTAATTTAATTGCTTTTGTACGTTATTTATGTACCATATTTACTTGATGATCCTTTTTAGTTAACCTTACACAGAATTAGTTAAGGTAGAATTAGTCCAAGAAGAATGGTTTTGAATTTCTTTTGAATTTGTTCCAGCATTTACAGTGTTTTTGTTATTATGCGAGCACTGTTTGATTTCTAGTTCAGTTTTCCTTATCTTCAATTGTAATTAGAATTCCTTTTGCATTTTAATTTCCTTTTATTTCCTGCATGATTTAATTGTGTGGATTGATGTTTTCTTGGATTCTCTTTAGTGCAGGATTTCATTTATTGATGAGATTAAAATGCAATGTAGACTAGCATTTATTTTGCAGGTTGTCAGGGGCTTTCTCTGGCATTTCCAGTGCTGCATCTCAAAGTTCATGAACTATACAGATTGACAAATTAAATGTTGGTACATTTATACACCTTATAATACACCCACATTTTGGCACCGTTTCTGGTGAGGCGCTTAGGTGATTGACCTTAGTAACCTATTGCAATTTGGTTTTCTCTTTACCTAGTTTTTTGCAAATTTTATCTACATTGAATTTATTCTTTCAATTTGTTTCTTTGCTACATTCTTTTTAAGTTTTTTTTTTTTTTTCGTTTCTTGGGTGTTGTAAGAACCCCCACTTTATCTATTCAACAAATTTTCTAACAATATATACCAATGAGTTTCTGAAAGACAGAGAAATGGTATTTTGAGGAATTTTTGAAGGAAGATTTTTGAATCTAATATCAATCATTCAACGCGCCTATTTTGCTGGTTAGTTTCTAGGAATATTCAAAGAAGGAGTATCGAAGTACTACATGGATAACCTCTTTTAGTTTGGTAAGAAATGGAAAACATTGTTACTTTTGAATTTCCTATCAAAGGTCTAGGAGTGAATCAAATGCATAATATTCCGCCATCTGCACTACCAAAATTTTGTTTTTTTGGAAAATGAATACCCAGATACATTCCTATTTGAGTTTGAAGTACTTTGTAGAGGATATGGTTATTGTGCTAATTCTTAAAGGTTGAAAGTGTTTCTCTTACTCTTAAAGGAGCAACTCTCCAATGGTTCAGGAGCCTTAGTGGGAACTACATTCAAACATGGGAAGAGATGAAGAATGTATTCTTGGAGAAATATCAATACTATTGCCAGGCCGGTGAAGATATTTTTGGAATAAAACAATGGAATATTGAAAGCTTGGAGGATTATGTGGAGCAATTTAGATACAACATCCAAAAATCAAAACATAAGAATTTGGTAAAAGAGACCTTCAAAAAACTCCTACTCAATGGAATCAAAGATGAATTTTTAGAACCTTTAAATTTGATAGGAGAAGTTGATGTTTCACACTTACGTTATGATGATTTTTGTAAATTATGCATTAGTTATTCAAGAGGAATCTCCAAGATCGGTAAGAATTCTAGAGAACCTTCTTCTTAATTTTTGGAATATACTACAAAAATAGGAGCTACAATTTTTTTTCTAAATTTACAATTGGATGATTTGTAGGAAGAAAGGAAGTAATGTAAGGAGGATCATTCAACAAATTATTTCCCATCATTGTTAGGGTTTCAATAGGTATTTAAGGAATCAAATAAGGAAATAAATCGACTGCTAGATATAACTCAAAACTCATCATCATTTAATACTTGGAGTAATATTTATTGTCCCTAACATGTTCCTCAACACATATATAACCCAATAGTTCCATAGGAGACTTACAATCCTCCTTTGATACAATACCCCAGCATATTCCCATAATGGCCCTCTCCTTGGAGCAATATATTCCGACAGCCTCAAGGATGGTTCGAGGCCTCCTATCTAGTGAAATTCCCCATGCAAATTCCTTTACCTGATCCAAAACAGTTTCAGTTCTCATCTAATGTACAACCATGTTATCCCTCTTTATGGTCCCAACCATTTGTGCAACAAAATCTAATTTCAATAATAAAGTTGCATATCAATTTAAAGAACTTATTTTTCCTACTCGTTTCCCTCTCAAATGTAATGTCATATATTTTAGAGAGGAGAGAGGAGTGAATGAAGAAGCTTCCCCTATTACCACACAACATTTACCTCGGGAAGAAACTTTAATCCACAAACCATTAGAGAAGAAATCCATGACTGGAAGTTGTTCGAAAACTGTTGTTGAAGCTCACAAGGAATAAGACCCTAGAGTTTCCCTTAACCATCCTTGTCAATCTAAAGAGAGAAATATTAAAGCTATGGATGAGCTATACAAGTTGGAGAACCATGAATATGTGTGTCCTATTGAATCATGGTTCCAAACAATTGTTAGTACACTCAATTCCCTCATCATTCAAAAACTCTTGGTACCATATAAAGCAAGTAAGTTGGTTTCTCATAGTCCGATATGGGTTAAAGATTACATTTTAAACCCGAGTGCGAGTATATTTAGTATTTTGTTATGCACATGGCTTCATTGGAAGTATTCCTTCACTTAAAGGTGATATTTGTTTCTTTAAAAATAAGGTAGGATAATAGGAGAATAATGAATAAACATGCATAATAAAACTCTTGAACTTATGATTCCCTAAAAGCACAAGTTTTTAAATTTATATTACCACACACTCTCATGGTAAGACTTGTCAAAAAAAAATTACACTTAATATCTCATCTCTTAAGGTGACTTTGATTGTTGATCAATATGTCAGTGAAGTATTGTTATAAGTTACATGTAATATTTTTTTTCCTATTCTAACAAACTATCATCCAGAAAATCTTTTTAAGTTCCTCTTCGAAGGGACCAATGAAATACACTCTATGGCATGATCCACTGAAGGAATATTTTTGGTCATTACCCGAGATGTCTTTTAAACAAGTTCTTAGGGTATCATGACCAACCAAGAAATAATAGTAATTAAAAACTTTCCACACCATATTGCACTCTTAAAGAGTAGATTTTCTTCCCCACCTATTAAGTAACCCATCTGAGGTTAATCATAATCATAGTTTTTTTTTTTTAATTAATTGAGGGATAAGAGGTCTCATTGTGAGCCGACCTACTATGATCATGGGTCCTAAGCAGAATGACATTACCCCACTAGTCACCAAGCGAGGGTAATGGCTTTCAGTTGAAAAACAAGAAGATGAGAGGTCTCACCATGAGTCGGCTCATTCATTCTTATTAGTTCTTGTGAATGGCACTGTAGATAACTGGTTACCAAGCCAAGACAATGACCTTAAATTAACATCTAAAAAGAGAAAATGTAAAATGTTCTTAAGAGACTCTCAATCTATATTTAATAGTTGGGACAAACACATTTCATAAGGTTAAAAGGTACCCCTATTGAGGTTATGGACACCTGCTGGTAGCAGAGGCATGCCTGTGGTGTTAAATTTAACTCTACACTATAATTTACTTGGTTGTTTTTTCTTTCCCTAAACTCACAATTAATCTCCTTCAAAATGGATTTAAAATAATTTTGTTGTTATACCTTGGAGTTTTATCCTTTTGGAATGCTTTTTATGGATGTGGGACCCTTAGTGCAGGTAATTCACTATGCCCAGAAAAGAGGAGCTTCAACTATACATGGATACTGGTAAAATGGTCATTGTGGGAAGGTGTTACTATGTCTATTTTTAACACCATGGATTTTAAATCATGCCACTCAAATTTACAATGAGGATTTTAATGTGTAACTTCTGATAAGGGATGCCTCTGGGATATTATTTTGGAAATTTTAAAAGATGACTCTTTTATTCGAGTAATAACACCATCCGTGAAATTTAGTTTTTATGGTAGTTTTTGTTTTAGGTTTTCTTGAAATCAGTTTAAGCAAATAAAGAGTCCAGCAGGCACTTTGTTTTAGAGAAAGCTTTATCTGGCGCAGGAAAGTGATCACAAAAAATTACAGGAACATCATTTTGAAATGCCTACAAATATTTCTAATTTTTTTTTTTTGCAAGGAAGTGACAGTATCAGATTTCCTTGCATGAGGACATGCAATATGGTCAGCATGGGGGGATGTTGGGTCTCCGTTTTGTCCTATTTTTTATCTCTTTCTCTCATCATGCCGATTGTCTAACTTATTTATTTTGAAGAGTATTTGCTACTTATTTGTTTTAACAACACTAAAATAGCATTAATGTGAGTTTAATTAAGGCTTGTATGTTGTAGGATTAAAGGTCGTTTTATTGTACTTTGGGATGTGCCTGTACCAATGCATTCACATGCCTGCACCATTGCACTTAATTGCCTGCACTAGTTACTGTGGGCTTCATGCACTATGAAGAATTCCTTAACTAAATTCACATTCCTGCACTATGAGTCCAATGATTCTATGTTGCTGCTCTTAATTGCTTCACCAGAAAATCTTTATTTTATTAAAGTTTCTTTTATCATGAATTGTATCATCAGTGATGAAGTGATTTGGGCAGTAATATGTTTGCGTATTTTTAGTTTGAAATAAGTGATAGTTATGCGGGATGGAATTCACGTTGTAGCTGCAAATAATGATGGAAAATGCTATGTTTGGAGGTTGATGCATGGAACATAGAAAATGAAAAACTTCGAGTCATCGCATAAGCTTAAAGAACATAATTTGTACATTTTTAAATGTCTTCTTTCACCCAAGTTCTATGTACATCATCGGTATTTGGTAACAACATCATCTGAACAAACTGTAAGGATATGGAATGTTAATGAGTTTGAAAAATCGTGCATGGAGGTAGCTACTTTGCCTACCCGGTCTTTGGCCTCAACCACGATAGGGAAATGTGGAATGCCCTAAATGCCCATGGGAACATTGTTTTTCTAGAGGAGGACTCCAATTCACTACGTGAAATTGTGAAAATCCAATAAGATTAAAGGTAGAGCTGGAAGAATTAAAACGTCACCATACATCAGCTTTAGAATTAATGGGTGAGCATGATGAGGAGCTAGACGAACTTCAGGCTGACATTACTGATGTCAAGAAAATGTGCCGAGAGAAAGTGGACATGCTTGTAAGTCAGATCAAGAAGTTGAGTTCTTCACTTGACAGTAAATGATTTAGTTATTTTTTCAAGGAGGTCAGATATAGTGTAGTGATGAGTAGATAACAAACATTTAAATGCTTCTGAAATAGGTCACCCATTCATCCCAAAAGTATTTTTCCAAGAAGAAGATGTAGGTTCATTTTCAAAGTGTGATGTGAAGGTGTGATGTGTGTGTGATAATCCTCCAGTGACTTCATCTCTTCATAGTATACCACGTCGAACTCTAATGATAAGTGTGGATGAACTGTGGTATGAGCATTGTTACTTCATGGAGATCACTTACTACCGCAAAATAGCACAATCTAGATTCAAACAACTCTAGGTGGATAAGTCTAAGTCAACACGAATCTAATCAGAGGAGATATGTGGTGATGCCAACCTGTGATTAGTTCATGCAAGGAGAAAATCACTCAGTGAAATCGCACATTCCAACAACAACTATTCCAGGAAAAGAAGAATCAGTAACCAGAATCATTTCCTCTTTCGACACTCAGTTCAAAAAAATTCTTAATTCGCATGATTATTAAAACCAATAATCTTCCCTCCTGTATTTTAATTGGTTGTTGAAAAGCCCCAATTTGTAAAATCAATGCCTATATAAACTACCTAGAGCAATAGTCAGAAATTAATCAATTAATTCTAGTAAGGACGGAAATCGACCCAACCAGGGATAGTGCACATCAAAGGAAGCCGAAAAAGGGAAGATGAGCTATCCTAGTGTAGCCTCACACAATTCATTAGTTGTGGATTGCTCCTCTAGTCTTGCTAGATTTTAGGGATGAATGCATAATGTAAATGTTGTTTCAGTAATTAATTGAAGCAATTTCCCAACATGTTTCATTTATCTACTTGTTGTGTCTAGTGATTTCTATTTTTGTGTGAATCAAGCACTCAAAGAGGGTGTGAGCTAGCTAGGTTGGCCGCCAAACTAGCTTGACACTACTCTCATCTTTCAGATTAAATAATATCTAAATTGTTATTTGTTGTGTGAAAGACTTAACTATTTCATGTCTCTTTTCCTTCTTCAAGTTAAGGTTATTTAAATTGCTGCAACATTTCCCTTCAGCTTTAAACTTCATTGATTTACTCGATTACTAAATTATTTTGATTTCTTCTTATCCTTGGGATATACCTCCACTTGTTCCTATTAACAAGATCTGCTTATGTGTTGATGAGCTGCAATTGATTTATACTCCAAAATTTGAAAACGATGTGAGTGGGTGTGGTTTTCAAGAACTGATAGATCCATTTAACCTCTTCTTATAAAACCTGTATATTATTTGGATGTTGTGGAGCCAATATTAATGAATGTAAATTGTGTCATTTACTTTTCATTAAACTTTTGGAGATCTTGCATGATTTATTTTCAGGGCAGGGAAGGCGAGATATTTACATTAATTTAATTTCTTTCATAAGCTATTTATGTAGCATATTTACTTGATGATGCTTTCAAGTTAACCTTACACAGAATTAGTGTAGATAGAACTAGTGCAAGGAGAATCATTTTGAATTTCTTTTGAATTTATTCTAGCATTTACAGTCGTTTTGTTATTGTGCCAACATTGCTTGAGTTCTAGTCTAGTTTTGCTTATGTTCGCTTGTAATTAGAATTTCCTTTCACATTATTAATTTCCTTTTATTTCCTGCATGATTTAATTGCATGGATTGATTTTTTCTTGAATTATCTTTAGTGGAGGATTTCATTTATTGATGAGATTAAAATGCAAGATAGACTAGCATTTATTTTGTAGGTTGTCAGTGGCTTTCTCTAGCATTTCCCATGCTATGTCTTGAAGCTCACGAATAATCAGATTGACAAATTAAATGTTGGTACATTTATACACCCTATACTGCACCTAACAAAGACTCATAGAAAACCACTTGTTTGTCCTACATAAGGACTCCACCAAGCCCTCTCTTGCAAGAATCCATGCACACCAAAAGCCCTTTGTCCATATATGAAATCTGTAACAATGATGCATGTGTCAACAACTGCTTAAGTTTCTCATAGCTAGGCTCACACTCGTCTCTCCATTCAAACTTCTTACCTTTCATTTGCCATGATGTGATAGGACAAGAAATCTATGAGAAGTTCTTGATGAACCTCCTGTAATAGCTGGGCAAACCCATGACGTATCTCACCTCACCCATGCTCTTAGGAGCTACCCATTCCATGACGGATCTTATCTTGTCTTGATCTACTACAATGACCTCCTTGGAGACAACATACCCCAAGTATTGTACCTTAGTATGAAAGAAACTACACTTGTTCATCTTAGCATAAAACTGATGCTCTCTCAACAACCTCAAAACTGCTTCTAAATGATCGACATGCTCTTCCTAATTTCTAGAATATACTAGTGTATCATCAATTAACAACATAACAAACATATGCAAATATGGATGCAACACACTATTCATCAAAAACATGAATGTAGTTGGACCATTGGTTAATCCAAATGGAACAAAAACAAAGTCATAATGCCCATACATGGTCTTGAATGTAGCCTTGTAAATGTCCTCTTCCTTGGTGAGCACCTAATGGTATTCGAGTCTCAAATAAATAATTTAGAACACTACTGCTCCCCTCATCTAATCGAGCAAGTCATCAATCCTTGGTAACGAGTACATTTTCTTGATAGTCTCTTTGCTTAATTTCCAGTAATCAATGCATAAAATGAAAGTACGATCTTTCTTCTTAACGGCCAAGACTGGTGTGTACTAAGGTGACACACTTTGCCTAATGTATCGCTTGTCCAACATTTCCTTCAACTAAATCTTTAACTCAACTAACTGAGCTGTGCTCATCCTGTAAGGTTCTTTTGTCCTGGAGTTTCCCCTAGCACTAACTCAATAGTATCTTCTACCCTATTGTGAGGTGAAAAATCTGTAATGTCTTCGGGAAATACATCCTTGAACTATTGTAGAGCTTAGTATCTCCTCAAAAAATCGACACCCTCAACTTCCTTACCTTTATCACTAGAAATGTTCACTACAATTAAATTGCACCCTTTCCTACAACTACTCTTTTCTTGCATAGCTATCCCCATCCTAACTGATATGGCTTTCTTCTTATCCTACAAGACTCATGGTTCCCCATTGTTATTACCACACATAATGTCTTTTCCATAACCATCTACCTTGGTCCTATGAATATATAACTAGTACATGCCCAACTACATACTGTTTGAACCCAACGGTAATACATTCAAATGTGTTGCAGTAGGTGTACCATTCAAGTCAATTTCACAAGCACTTACCCAATTATAATCTTGTTTCTTCATACATGTATCCAACTATACTAACCAGGACTCTAAATGCAATTCCTTTCTAAAACAACACTTATCCACCAAGTCAAGAATAACATAGCTATAATTATATGCAATGTTAATCAAAATAGAAATATCTTGATCACAAATCTTATTGTCCATCTTAACGATATATTCCTCATGTTCTTCATGCATATCGTCCATTGATGCATAGATACGTGGAATTCTCTAACCAACATCCCCAATAGTTTGCGCCTCCTATGCACTATATGTCTGACACCTAGCACCCTAATTTTGTTGAAAATATTTCTTAAGGTGCTCCTTACCACATGTCCAACACTCCAATGGACCGTTTCCCTCACCTCTATGATGTTGTTGCTAATGTGACTGATGTCCCCCTCTAGCTGCATTAAATCTCTTTTGCGGTGCCACATTTTCTTTCTCATATACATGCAAACGCCTTGTCCTCTTAGGCTGCCATTTACCTTTACCTTTGTACCTTCCTTTCCATCCATGCTGAGATTCATTCTTACACTTTGAGTTGTCATATCAATGCTCCAATTTCCCAATAACTTCCTCAACTGACTGGGGCTCATCATACTGAATTAGATCTCTAAATGCTAATGGAAAACCACCAAAAAATCCTTGAAATTTAGCCTTCTCATCAGTAAGATATGGTGCATACCTCAATAGTTCCACAAAATTGGTGGTGTACTCTTCCTCTATCATTGATTCCATATTTAGCTCATAGAAATATTTATCCTCACTGTCGTAGTACCTTTCTAATAAGTACTTCTTGAAAGCCCTTTTAAAATCTCACCAACTCAAGTCACCTGTCTTGATGTCTCAGACGCACTTAACATCTTCCGACCAAATGTATGATTTACCTTTCAAGGTGAAGATCACTACTTTTGCCTTCATATTATTTGTGTAATCATGAAACTCAAAGAATTTCTTCATCCCAAGTATCCAAGCCTTTGCATCTTCTCACTTATTCATGTGTCCATCAAAAGTACGTGTTTTTGCTTTCTTTAATACATCTGACAAGTATCCTCTATCATTCCTCTTGTAAGGATGATAGTGATGATGATCATGATGTCTATGAGAACCAGAACTAGAACAATACCTTTACTCATCGCCCCTCCTATCCAGATTGTCCAACAACCTACCATCTCTCACTGTGTCAGATCTATCTGACCTGTGTCTACCAGGAGACCTATTGCCATATTTCCCATTAGTTATATCGTTGTGTGCATGGTTGATGCAAAGTGACCCTTGTCACTATAAGTTGGAAAAACTATGAAGAAGTGTAGCATTAACCTATGTTTTCTTCTCTTGTGCATGTATGATCTAGTCATTATTCACCTAACCACTCCTTACTTATTCCTTCATACTTCTTAATGTAACTGCCAAATTGGAAGAGTTTCCAACACCATATGGCTCTTCGGATTCATAGGCAAGGTCTTTGTAGCCAACCATCTTGCTAGCCATTTGATCTCGTTCTTGCAATGCATAGTATGTCAGATAAACCAAATAACAATAAATCAATGTACCTTAGCATAATTTGGGGAGGATAACTTGTCTGCTAATCACCAAATCAGCCCGATACATGGATAACATAAACATAACAAAATATATACATTTGAAAATAAATGTATCAACATATAAAAAACATTCTAGTTAGGGTACAGTCATCAACGCAGGGCCATATCAACAATTCACGCTATGACCTCATGGATGATAACAACCATTAATCCATTGTACACATTTCCACATGCAACCATCAACATGCATAAGCAATGCCAAATCGACTACACATATGCATATATGCATGTAGTCAATCATAAGGAATCAATTCTTGTAATAAACCTACAAGACTAATACATGTAATAAAACCTACAAGAATTTAGCCTAACATACAAGGATGTAATTAGGTGACATAAAATCAACATGTAAGTGACATGTAACAATATGTAATCAGTCATATACTCATGATGATTCATTCCAGAAAATCAATCATTAAGTTCCTCGTGACAACCTTGCTATCCTCGCGATAAACATCAAGCAAATGTAACAAGCACATGCAGTTCAAGTGTAAGAAACACACATGCAACTGACATGCATTCCTGACCAAAACACATAGCCCATCGAGTCTATGAGTTATACCATCCTATGATACTACTACGTAACACCCTCCTCCCACATCCACCCAAGTAACAAAACCAGCCAGGGTAAACATGACATTATAGGCTCTTATGATTAGATTCATCCGACCTTAAGGAACTGGAATTGATAGAAACATCAAACATAGTAATCCAACATCATTAACAGAACCCTTAGGAGACAAGTGAGCCACTTAGAGAGCCTGTCCCTTGGTTCCATTGTTGTTCTTGATCTTTTAGGCCATAGTGACTCTCATGCTATGGGAAAGGGAGCGACCAACAACCTAAAGTCACTCTCGTAGGCTTGCATGCTAGTGACCAAACACCAAAATTGTTAGTTATGTATGAGAGACCCCAGGATTTAAGCCATGTTTTTAGACCCAAAGCCCATGTCGCTGCCTAGAATGGAGTGATATCTTGATATCAATAAAATTATAGGGAAACAATGATGCAAAATAAATAAGTTGAACAAGTTCATAACCGGACCCCTACTAGTCATGACAGGTGTTTCGTCAAACAAGTCATCAACATGTAACATATAGGTGTAAAAATAAGAATTAAGTGTAGGGATGTCTTACTTATCCGATAATCTCTATGAACCATTGTAGCTCATGCCATTTTCTATGTTATCATCTATTAGGCAATATATGCACTATCCATTCATTTAAAAGTAAAAAAAATGATGAGAGCCATACATAGTCACTATCAGAAAAGATGCGTATAACAATCACAACAGGAACAAAATTACCATAAACATATCAGCCATCAAAATCCACATATACATCAATAAATTTGCACAAAGAAATCAAGGGAATGAATTTCCCATTAATGAATCGAATAAACCATCCCAAGATGGGACTAGCACACTCCACCCAACCATAGAATGACTGAGTGAAATATTCTTTAGCCATTCACCCCTATGCCATATTCCAAGCATGAATGTGGGACTCAACCAAAAGAACCAGCCAGTGCATACTGACGCTAAAACACCTTAATCTCATCAACAAAAAACAACCTTTATAGTAATCCATCGTATATCACTAGGCCAACGCAAAGAAAACATCATAACACACTTTACTGTGATCTCCACCCGATGAGTAGGCCAGGAAAGCATGGATGCTACTGGATTTGTCCACCTACACCATGAAGAATTTTCCTATCTCCTAGTATCTTAGGCTTTACTCAAAATCCAAACTTAGATCACTAGGCAGGAAACTAAGACCTACTCTCTAGTCTTTACTGCATATCCCAACCTAGGATTACTAGTCCCAACAGAGAGAAAACCACCTCTAGGCTTTACCGTATATCCCATCATTCACCGCCAAGGATTCCTAGGCCATAAGCGGCAACAAAAAATCTCGATTTACCACAACCCACTGTCTATATCAGAGTTTACTAGGCCATCTGTTCTATTACTTCAGAGATCCACCTCAATTAGCTTTGAATCCATATGGAAATCTAGTTCAATCAAAACATAAGGAGCCCATCACACCATCGTTATCCTAAACTGGGAAGGCTAGGCTGTAAACTATGTGACGCCTAGGAAAACAAATGTCATGATAGAAATGAACCACATGCAATACCATACATGCCAAGTATACAAAGGAAAATACACATGCAAGTCAATACCTGCAATGAGGCATGTTGTAACTGCTTGATCCTCCCCTTCCTTGCTTAATCTTTCCTACCTCTTGCCTTCTTTTCTTTTCTTACTCCATTGACAAAAATCCCCAAGCAAACCTTGTGTCCAAGAGTATGAGAGAGAGAAAGAATAATGAGATAGCTCCAAAACTCAATTGGAAAAAGGTTAGAAAATGATCGTGAGAAGCCTTTTTATGAATTAGGCCTCTATTTTCTTCATTTTCCATTATTTTCCTTCATTTTCCTCCTTATATGCAACTTGTGGACTTTGATCTCGTTTTTCTCCTAATTTCCATTATTTTCATAAATAATTGTGCCAAAAAAATCTTATTTCCTTTTCAAATCCTTAACCATCACCTTTTCCAATTTTCTTAGCCATACACAACCAAATGAATCCCCCCATTATATCCTAGCCAAAAATCATCTTGGAATAAGTGTCTCATCGACCATGGTTATTGTTTATAACTTTTATTACATGGAATTTTCACGAGGGTTGTTACATTCACTAATCCACGTTTAGCTAGAATCAAATAAAATTTTCTCACTAGAGGAGTGGTGCCTATCAGAATTTGAGCAAGTTAGTTATATGGATTTTCTATAGAAAAAACGATGAAGAATATTTTGAGATCTAACTAGCATGTGGGTCTAGAGTGTAGATTGAGATGGAAGAAGATTTAGTAAAAATCAAGTGATCAACCTAAAAACCGACTTAAAGATATGTATGTGCAAGATGTTTATGTTTGACACTTTGACATTGAGTTACTTTGAAGAAATATAAGCATAGTTTAGAGGGACTATTCGTTTTGTAAGGGGCCATAGAACAATCAACTTGTGTAGGGGAATGTAAAACATATATAATTGTGAGGCCTTTCCTTTGTGAACAATTTTGAGTTGGAATGTGAGTTGTAAAATTTGTGTTGGGGCTTTTGAGACATACACATCACCCAATCCATTTGCATCGTTGTTGCAATTGTATTTTTTTATAGTTTCCTTAGTTAACTCAAGTCATTTTTAATGCAAACCTTGTGTGTCATGAAGTACTATGCGTCCATGTTCATGATACAACTATGATTGTGTGTTGCATAGTTTCATTGTTTAGTTAGTTATGATGAAACTTTGTATTGTAGTTAATGAAATAAGTAACTTTGGGGGAACCTTTGAGTGCAATCATATTCAAGTGATTAGTTTGCAAACCATATTTGTAGTGGTATAAGTGCTAGAGTTGGAAATAATTGATAGTTTTATGAATTGTCCTTAACTTGTTGCCATAAAGTTTTGTAATTTTTATCTATGTGTACTTAGAGAGTCAAGAAAACCCAAACCTAAAAGGTTACAATTCCTCACATTATTAGAGATAATTATTGTGGCTTTGGGAGATTGAAGTAAGATCTCAAGTTGTGGTTTTGGAACATTTTTAACAGTTCTGATGAATATGGTTTTCGACCTTTTTGGAAGAGTTCCTAAAAACCCATAAAATTGGGAGTGAGATGGGGTTACATATTCTAGTGGTAGCACCATTGTTTAGCATTCCCCTTCTAAAAATAATATGGATAACAAGAATTATGGTATTTGAGAGTACAAGATCTTGAATAGAGTCATAAAATCGAAATTATTGAATTTGATTGAAGGCTAGTAGCAGGCTTGAAATGATAAATTTAAACTAGATATCATGGAGCATAAGATGAAGACACAATGTATATTTTGGTATTGTCTATGATCTATAGAAGATCATACCATTCTGCAGAATATAAGTAAAAATACAACAACATGATTTGGATGATGTTGTAGAACTTCTATAAGACCTAAAATCAATTGCAAATTGCAATTAATTTGTGTGCAGAATCAATTGTATGTATTGAAGATGTTGAAGGTGAAAGTGTCATTGAGTAGATGACATGAACCGAAAATGTAAGAGGCTAGTTGAGTGCAGTTCGGGACAAGGTTGAAGAGAAAGACTATTTCACTAAATATTAGTGTGTTAACCAGTCTTCAACCCCTGTTGACCAGTCTGAATGTGAAAAAATATTTATGTATTCTCCATTATCAAGGAGGCATGTTGTTAGCTCAATAACAACGAAGTATGGGATTCAAGAAGAATGTAAGAAAGAAATATTGCAGTGCAAAAATTAAATTCAAGGTGCACCATGGATGTAGGAAACTCAACAAAGTGGATATCAACCACAAAAGACAGAAACACTAGGAACAATGTTATGTGCTATTATTGCATAAAACCATCACACATAGCATGAACATGTTAAAATGGAAAGGGAGATGAATCATAAAGAATAGAAAATAATAATTTTGGATAGTAAAGAAATATCAAGTGAAGAAATAGGATTTTAAGAGAGGTGCATTGGTTATATGATTTGTGGCCAAGAATGGCTTTAATGATGCTTCATATATTAATCTTAGTGCAGCTAACCATATTAGTAGAGAGAAGGAATGACTAAAAAATATGAGTGCAGTATTTGGTGAGTTTGTAATTTTTAGAGGTAACCATGTATCCAAAATGTAGGTTGAGGGAAATGAATCAAGAGTAGAGAGGTGCTATGCAATTTAGTATGGGAATATGTTGTCATGTAATATTATATTAAATCATATTAATAAATTAAATAAAAATAAATAATTACACATTTACATAATATATGTGATAACAATTAAAACAATTAAACTAACTTAGTTCCATCTTAAAACTAGATCTATCAACCATCGAGAGGGATCAATTTTTGAATACATCATTTGAAATTAAATTATAAATTTTTTTCATTTATTAAAAAATTTGATCCCTCTTGGTGCTTCATATATTCCGTTTTAACATGGATCTAGTGTGAGATACTCCCCTTCCTCAATGAATTTCCTTAGATGGAGTTTCCTTTTGAAATCCCTCTACCTCGTATTCATTAAGTTAATCTAGAACCTTGGTTTGATTTACAATTGAAGTTGGTGCTTTGCATTCAGTTGTTTGAGATGAGGGTTTCCTTCTCATCTTCTTGTTCTGTGTTTCCATGCTTCTCTCTTCTTGAGTGGGTTTCATTGGGTTTGGTTAGCAAGGAGGGGAATGTTGCCCATTTTTTAAATGCTTGGAAAAGTAAGCATATTCATGCAATAATTGCATTTGAATGAGATTTTCTCATAGTTTAGCTTTTGTAGATGCACCAGTTGTCTAAGCTTAGTTGGATAGCCTTAGTTAGGAATTTTTCTAGATTCATATTGAAGTAGTGTAGGCACATACTTATTGAGCACATTCAGAGTTAGTTTATCAAGAAAGTAGCGAGGATGTTTTTCCAATCTATTGAAGAGTTAGGTTATCTTAGAATAAGCGAGATAGATGGAGAAGGGAAACCAAAATTAGGGTTTTTGTAAGTATAAGTTACGGGAAACACCCAGTTCGGCCATGTCCTACACTCTAGTATTCGAAACACTGAAATGGGTATGAAATGCCTTGGAAACATTGTTGGCTATATCATAAGATATTTCCAAATCTAGAAATTTTGTACTATACGATTGATGGTGTTTCCAAGGCCTTTCATATTTTTTTCTAATGACATTTCAAGTACTTTGAAGTTTATGGGGCCACCTAGTGCATGAGGGGTGTGCATCGATAGAAACTTATCACCAATTGTATGCCAATGACACTTAAAAACAAAATGGAAATAAGAAATTTAGCTATGGGGATATTTTCACTATGGTAATTAATGATAATGTGAAATTATTGAAGTAAAATTTGATTTCTCTTTTATATTACTTTTTTCTAAAAGTTGAAATTTTCTTTTCTCTTTCCTTTTTGGTTGACATTGTCCTTAATCATACATTTTTCTAAAGGTTCACATTCTCCTTTATTTTACCTTTTGTATCATGCTTAAATTTGTGTTTATCGTTAATTGCTTTAGGATCTTTGGGAGTGGTTTTAACCTCATGTTACTTCATATGGAGAAAGTAGAATTTTATATCCCATTCATATTTCATCAAAATTAGTAGTTTTAGGATTTCAGAGGTGGAATGATTGTAACATTTTCATTTGATTCTATAATGTATGAGGGTCTAAGATTGGGCTTTTTTAAGAGCACAAAGGTATGAGATTTTGCATCATGTAATCATCTATGAGAGTCAACATAGACATGGGTCTCCTAAAATGTCATTTATGTGTATCATTTTTACTTTCTTGCAAGACAATGTGTTGTTTAATAAAAACTACACATATATGTGTTTTTACTTTTGATATAATTTGCCCATACATATCATTTTGGGGGTTCATGTTTCCCAACATTCCCATTTTAGAAACTGTTAGATATTTCTATGTTTTTTCAAACTTAGCCATAAGGAGATCTTCCTCTATGCTCAGTTCCAACATCCAATGATTCAAATATAGCCCTTGAGGCCCTATGAATTAGGGACTAATTTTGAAGATCAGGCCATGGGCTCTTCTTAAGCTGAAACAACAAATCCATATCATCTTCTATAAAGAAAAACAATGAGCAAGCCCTTCATAAAAGGGATCCAAAAATTGATTATCTAGATATTAGGGTCCTTGTAACTTGGCCATTTCCTCATGAACTTTCCAAGTAAGGTTTTCTTTAAACCGAAAAGGGATTTTCTTTTGAGTGTGGGGGTTGTGATCATTATTTCCAGGAACTCTTCTAACTTCCTCACAAAATTCTCATGATTTGAGTACACTTATCTTCCTTGATTCGTAGATTCTATGAAAAGGAATTGGAAATATACTGCCTCCTCTTTGAATTCCTGATCATTGGGAGTTTTGGGATGTTCCATGTAAAATCTTGTCCATTTGTAGGTAGAATAGGAAAGCACAATTACAATTACTTGAGAAAAGTGGTGACTAACTTGTTGAAAAATTGCACACCTATTAAAGTTTGTGCTCTTTTTTTTAAAGATAAAATATAACTTAGTGAAACCCACAAGATATAACATATTCACCTTCTAAATTAATCCCCACCACAGTTTAAGCACACAAATTGCGAACTTGTGTTTTTTTGATGTTTGGTCTTGATGCAAAGAAAAGAAAACAATCTCACTGAAACCACAAGAGATTCAAGTGTATATTTATCATTCACCTTAGTCCCCACAAAAACTAGAGTACAAAATTTTTTGTCATTAATCAATCAATCCTTCCAAGAATCCAAGACCATACTTAGTTTCCACTTTAATCTCCACCTGTAGCCCCCTTCTTGCTTTGTATCCATAATCTAAAACCTACTCGAAATTAGTTGGATTTCATCTGAAGAGGCATGTTGTTGTTTTTATAGGTTTTTTTCCCTTTGTGTTCCCAGACAGCTACACTAGATTCGAAAAACCAAACATGAGTGTACCAAATGAGACAAAATTTAGCAACCTTTAACAATGAAGAAACCAAATATGTCAGCAGAAGTACATATGAAAGTCCTAGACCATAATCTTTAAATGATAATTTTGGCTCTTGTCTCTATTGGATTAGGTTTTGCAGACAAAATTCCTTGACCAACATCCCTTGATGATAATTTTGGATTTTGTCTCCATTAGAGTAGCGCTTTCTACTGCATCAACAAAACCATGCAAAACACTTCTATGATCTGCTAGTGAATTTTTTTGCTCCTGATATAGCTATTAAGGAATTCGCCAAATTTCTTACAAACATTGATGGTTTGTAATTGTGATTAAGTTAAACCAGTTACTAGACTATCGAATATTTGGAGTAGAGATCACAATGGTGAATCCCCATCTCTACTTTCATTATCTTTTGCTTCACAGTCTCCTAAAATACATCCATGATAAACACACCCCTTTAATCACTCTTTAAATACGTTCACTCTTGTTTGGTTGTCACAAAAACATTCTTTACAATTTTTACAAGCAACTCGTGGTGAGCTCCTAAGCCATGGTGAAAACATGGGTTCCTAATAATTAGGGATTTATGTTTAAGCCCTAATATTGAAGCCCAAAATTAAAATTAGGTGTCCTAATACAACAAACCCATGTCCTCATTGGATATGAAATATCAATTACAGAAATTTGAGTTAGATGTATTGATTTAATATGTTCATATTTCTTGATGGTTTAGATGTTTCCTTTCTTTTCATATTGTTTAGTGTAGCTTTGTGATAATTGCTTTGCAGAGGGTCAATTTTTGTCAGTCTAATACATTGTAAATGGACTTACATTTCTATTATTGTCTATGATTGTGATTTAAGATCTTTATGAAACATAAGAGTTATCTTTTTTCTTATGGTTATGTTGTGGTCTTATCATAGTTTGTAGAACATCTGCAAGGAGAGGCTTTGTTGATGGAGGCCTTCCATTAAAACCTGTCTATCAAAGAGAAGATTTAAAAGAGAACTAGTTGACAGGGATAGATACCGATGTATTTCTCCTCATCAAATTTGGTCCCAACATAGAACAAACGTGGATGATGAGATAACTCCCATTAGGGAAGTTCTAAGGCATGGAATATTTGGGTATGCTGACAGCTTTCAAAATATAGATGTTTCAAAAATTTTATCACTACCCATACACTAATCATCTTCAACGATACGATTCTCAAAGGATTGGACTACTTGGTGAAAAGAATCTAGAAGGTTTGGATAAACATAGTTTTCATCATAGATCACACATTTTACAACCAAATTGAAACAAAATTTTTGAAAGGGATTACAAGTTTCTTTATAAACATTCTAACCATTATTCTAGAAATGATAAAAGAAGCAATGTTTAGAAAAAATGGGTCAGTGACCATGAAATGTGGGGCAAAACTATGGTTAAAGGAAAAAATGGTAAGAATATATGTCGTGGCCATTCTCAAACCCATGGCCATCATTATCATTCAAGGTTATAAGCACCTAGAAGGCATTGCCATGGGAAAATTTGGAAGGGAGGGAATTTTGAAGATGTTCATAAAAAGGTGAAGAAAGAGAAGCGGAAGGACCTTGATGATAATCATAATCAGGAGGAAGTACCCATGGTAACTTCCTATCATATGAGAATTATTTGATTAACAATGGGCATGATTTTTGTTATAGAAATGTTTTCCTCCTGTTATCTATATGTTACGCTTGAATCCTAAATTCTGGACATTGATAAATTTCTACATTCAGGTTCCATCTGTGACACTTGTAGTTAAGGGGCTATCACCAAAAACCACAGAAGATGATTTATATTAGGTTATGGTAATGATTCCAAATTTATCCTTCTATTTTTAAAGTTCATCACCAACTAGATGAAGTAATGTTGATACAACTTGTTTTATATATACAAATGCAACATGAATGGGGTCCCCTGTGCCATATGCATGCCATCAAAGAAAGAAACAAAGACTTGTCGCATGGATTTGGATTATTTTATTTTCCTTCTACTATAAGTGGCCCATCAATAATTTTTGATTTTTAGTATAAGTGGCTTGTGTTTCTCTTAAAGAGATAGGTTTTTTCTTAAGAAATTATCTAAATGATTATGTTTAATACTCTGGCAGGAAGCGACCCAAAAGATAATGGATGAAACTCATGAGAAGGGATTATTAGTGTACGAATGTCACCATTTTGTTGAGTATAGTTTAGTGTTTTTATTTTCCCTTTCCCTCATCAAATATAAAATTATGGTTCATTGTCCACACGTTGGAATATGAAAATGTCATCTAAGTGAAAAAGTTACATTGTCTTTTCGAAAGGTTATATTTTATTTACATAACGAGATTTCTCTTTAGATGAGCTGCATGATCATGTCAATACATTGGGAGGGTAAGGACTTTTAGTCATGGTGATAGTTGGAAAAACATAATTTTTTTTGTAAGCATAGCTTCCAATCACCATGGAACTTATAGAATGAAAATTTTTAGGGAATGATTATAGTCTTCAGTTGATGAGCATCATTTATATCATTTTATGCTTATGCATTTGTCTACCTGAGATAGTCATTTTGTCTTCCTGCAAATGGTACAGAGTTATGGACATTATAGCGTTTGGAGTTCATGTTGCTAATAAACACATTTTCTGGATCACAATAATAACCTAGCTGGAGGTTTATCTAAGGTACAACAGTTAAACTTGACAGATGGATTACATCAAGGAAGATCTAAAGGTCCCACTCCTGTCATTGATTAGATTTGCAATGTATGCAGTTATGCCAACGTTTCTCGTCAATCCTCATGCTATCAAGTCTGTTTTAGATCACTCTTGGGTTATATTCATGGGAATATACTTCATGCCTAAAATTTTTACATGTTGAAGTGTTTGTTATTGTATTTCTACCTCGACGTGTTAGTTTTTTGCCTCTTTTATGGCTAAAATAATTCTATCTATTTTGTCTTATTCAAATTTGGAATGAGAATGAGTTGGAATTTCCTTTTGTGAATAATGTTTTTTGTCATCCTCTTAGTGAAGGGAAAAACCAAGTCCTACTAGCAAGAGCTAACCTGTAACTTATAGGAAATCCATCAACTATCATCTTGGTGGGCTTATCTCCAACTTCTATGTTATCAGGAAGGTGTCTTAGGCATATTTTTCCAAAATTGGAACCAATCAAATTGGCCCATTGGAATAGTGGACCCAACTAAATGGCCATATCAAAGCCTAACTGGCTCGTCAGATCTGGCACGCACGACGAGAGTCAGGTGTTGATTTTCTAGTGAAATTACAATCAAATCGTCTTACCTTTTATTTTCAAGAGAGAATCGGGTGGAGACCTCAATGTGGATGTCATTTGGGTAGAGCTAATACCCTTCTTCAACATGTGTTGAAGCGTTGTCATCAACTTGGTAGATTAAACCTATACTATCTGTTGAACAATACTAGAGGCCAAAAAAAAACAAGACTTTTTTGAAAATTTAATTAGATATGCTCTTCTTTATTCTTCAGTATATTTTGAAAGACAATATTGCTTCTCATTTATATTGGAGTTATCAGTTCTTACAATGAGTTACAATAAGTGGGCCCGAAACCAGTGGGGCTCAAAATGCCTTGTTCAAAACCATGTGCTAAATTACAAAGAAAATATATCACTCTCAACATTCTCATTGAAGGGAGGTTTTACAATTTTATATTCAAAATTTCCCTTAAAGGGTTTTTATGAAAAATCAAAGGGGCCACAAAAGTGCTTTCTTCCCTCAATCATGGATTCAACTACCATATGTGCAGTTGGAAGTCAAGACACATCTTAAACTTTAACATAATGTCTTCAAACAGTATCCTCAAATACTTTTTGAATTGAGCTAATGTGTCTAAGGTAGGTGGTGGATGTCACATTCAAATCTTACACTTCAAAATAATGTCTTTAAATAGTCTCCTCCAATACTTGTTGATTTGAGTTCATGTGTCTAAGGTAGATCGTGTATCTCGAATTATTTTTTGTAATGGAACATTTGTATCTTCGTTTGGAATGGTGGTATGATTTGAGTTCATGTGTCTAAGGTAGATCATGGATCTCGAATTATTTTTTGTAATGGAACATTCGTATCTTCGTTTGGAATGGTGGTATGGAGGTCATTGAAGAAAACAATTTATCCTTTTGGACCTCCAAAACATAAAAAATGTTCATGGCTCTTACTTGTTAACACAAAAAAATATTTATAGGGCTATCAAATTTTTCAACTCTTTAACTATCTCTACTATTTTAACTTGGACATGATTCAAGAAAAAAATTACCCTTTTGGACCTCGAAAATCATAAAAAATATTCATAAAATTGTCAGTTATTAACACAAAAAAATCTGTATATGACTATCAATTTTTAACAATTTGTTTTTTGTTCTTTCAAAAGAAAACCAGAGACTTATGGAATTCCCCCTCATTTTTATATATTTCAATATATCTTATGGATTTTATTTATTTTAATATATATTATGGTTTTAACTGAAGGCAAAAGCAAGGGTTTCTACACCTTTTGTGTGCTCCAAGATCATGTGTAATTATCACTATCCTCGACAACTGAAATCATAGTGCCTTGGGATTTGCCGAATAATTCGAGCAATATATCAACTTCTTTTTAGATGTGGGAGCGAGAAAATGATTATGAGTACATGCATTATCTTCTTATGGATTTACCAACTATTCATTAGAACTAGGGACTTAAAACATATGTCGATATTTTGAAGGAAACACGTTTATCAAAAAAATATTTGATGGTTTCTTTAGAAGTCATGTAAATGTTTGTATTTACCCATTTTTGCTTCTAATTTATTTTTGTCAATTTTGGTTGAGATAAATTGGTTCATAAGATGATGCCATTTGTCACAGATAAAATGCATGAATTTCTTGCACTGCTTAGACACATTTTAACGTTCAATTGATTTGATATTGGCAGTAAAGGAAGTGGAATCACTAACATATGTTCTGAAATCCTTCATCAAGTTAGAAATTGTTGATGATGTTAATCATGCCTACGGACATTTTTTTCAACTTGTAAAAGTCTTAAATCATCTCACAATAAGCTAATTTCCTGATGTTCTAGTGATCCATCTCAAGTGTTCTATTAGTGTGATACAAAAGATAATTGATTTCGCAAAACTCTTAGACATGGAGCCCTTTGTGAGTGGAACCCAACTGAATGAGGTGAGATTTACTCCATTGAATTTCCAATACCTTTTCCTTTGTTAATATATGTGTTAAATTTATTTCATCTTTGTTTTAATATATCAGGATCCTATAAGGGACAACTCAAATACAAACTCTATGTAGTGCTTGTGCATTATTGTTTTTTCCGTTCCTCACCTAATAGCTAGTACGAGATGGACGATTGGCAGGTAATTTCTTTAGATGTCTTAATTTTTTTCTATTAGTAGTTGTTGCATGCATATAAATATGATTTCCATTTGAGGTGAATAGAGTATCAAAGCAGACTGTTCTAAATCAACAAGCCTACATTATTTTTTATTTTCAACAAGGATACCAATGGATTTCAAGTGGCCTAGTACTTGAAATGATGAGTGAATTGAAGATATCTATTTCTCCAAAATATATCGTACGATGGGTCATAACAAGTGATGTTTCTAATTATCCTCTAAGTGACTCATCTGGTGGCTTTAGTAAAGTTGATGCAGACACTTCAGTTGGAATGCTTTTCGATGGGAAGTTTGAAATGCTTTTGACTAGTATTATTAAAGATGCAGCAATCTCGATGAAGATTATTTGCCAAGAAAGGTTCCATTCAGTAACATTGATTCGTTTACCACAGTGAGTGACTCAGATGTTTCTGTCTCTTCAATCATTTCTGATGGGGAACTTTCTCGTTCAACAATATTTTTTTAGTAAAATGATATACATATAAATATGGATAATAATTCCTTGAGGAGTGATAGTTTAGAGAATAATCATAACGATGATTTGAAAGATTTTGAATTGTCCCATAAACAATATTATGGGGACAACATGGTTCCATATGTGGTACTTGATGTGAAAAGCACAAAGATACAAGGAAGTAAGAATATGTGCACACCAAAAATTGGTCCCCTGAAAAGTAATAAAAAGATGAAGTAGTAATGAGTGAAAAGGGCATATTGAGAATGGTTTTTCAATTGTTCGTCCACTTAGGAGATAGGGGTAGAGTGTTAGTCCATCTTTCATAATCTAGAGATATTTAGAATGGTGGTTAGTCCATAGTGTCTCAATATTTATTGAATTTAACATTTATCTTCACCTTTTCTCCCCTTTAGATATTCTATGGACAATCTTGGGCTTCTCATTTCAATTAGGGCTCTTTTTAATTTCATAATTGCATATACCTTTTAATAATGACTCTTGAGAAGCCTACCATTAAATGGGCACAACACCTTCTCAAGAGAAGAATTAAGGTGAAGCAATAGAGTGGAGAGTGTGATGTGGGAAGGGGATATGGAACACTACCTCAAAAAGTCACCTTGTAAAGTAACCTGACCAAGGGAGATGGAACACCTCAATGAGATGACTATGTCCCATAACAGTATGAAAAGACAAATTAACAAATTAGAAAATTATAAAGTGTTATAAGGTCCTACTTTGCTAAGCATCACTATGAGCACCCACTCAAAACCATTACAAAATCCAATTATTTTGATGTGATCATTGTACGTCATCTTATAATGTCTTTCTATGATATGGGAGGTGATGAAGTGATATGGTAGTTTACCAACAACCACACATGCGTCTAGGTCAGTCCAATGCTCTACTTTGTAGCACAGGAAAGAAACCTGGCCCCTAGGTGACAAAAACATTACTGTGCTACTCTTTTCATCCTCATGCATAGAATTATAAGCAATAAACCCAAACGTTTTTTTGATTTTCTTTTTTCTTTTTTAATTTTTGATTTTCTAGTTTATTTTAATTTTAATTTATTTATTTTTATGAATTATGAATTATAACAATAAGTGGGAAATTTATATTATATAGTACTACAACAAAAACTTTAGCTAGTGTTATATCAATGTAGTGTTCATAAAGTTTCATGTTTTAATCAAACCTACTACAAGCAAGCAATAAAAAAAATCTTGGTTTCTTAACAAAATAGGCCATATTTCCTTAGTATTGTATATGTAGGAGATACTCAACAATCACTATAATGCAAAAATAAATTAAAATTAACAGAGTGATAATTCTGAAAGCATCCTCTGGGCATGTTATTATAGGCCCAATTTCCTGCTCAACTATTTCCATCTTATTGTCAAAATTCAAATTGATTTTTCAGTTATCTGCCCTTCATTTTACCTCTTTAGGAGAAAAATACCATTCTCTAAGTTGATGTTGTATATTAGTCTCCTTTTAGTAAATTTAAAGTTAGGCTCTGAAGGAGACTAAATTCTCCTTCAACCACATATATTTTCTTCATTAAATCCATCAGATAACCCATTATATTAGCAATCTGTGTTGAAATATGTTGTTCCAATTCATGTAATTTAGAAGCCACGTTTTACATAGAGGATCAATTGTAATGACCATGTTATTCATGGCTTTAAATAGTCCCACAAATATATTGGAGTTCCCAATAATCCATTTGTTTCCCAACTGAAAAAGAATCATCAATAGAAAAAGGTTTCCCATTGCCTCCACTGACCAACCCTTCCTGTAACAACCCGCCCACAAAATACCTTTGTACGTGAGTGACCTTAAACTAGATAATGTCATGAACTTCCCTTGCTAAACTTACCAAGGGGTGGTCAAAGATTGTGTGTGGTATAATTTACAAGGGCGTAAGTTACCCTAGAAACTCTCTTTCTCCTAATAGACTTTGAAACAAAAAAAAATTCCGAGTCACTAAAAACAAAGATGAGGAACACTGAGAAGAGCTAGATGTAGGTAGAATACATTATCCTATAATGAACCTAAAAAACAAGTGGTAATGAAAGATAAGCATGCAAAATTAAGGATTTGAGCATGTAGCATATTAGCTTCCATCTCTCCATGTTACAAATTGTATGGGTGATGAATACTGGTTGGTGCACCACATGCCAGTGAATGTGTACCATGATCTCTTCCATCCATCCATTTAATACCATGTATTTTTGCATTCACTTGATGATATTTAAGGAATGGATTGTTTTTATAATGTTCCAATAGCCATAAACTCCCCACATTAGTATCACTCCATAATTGGTCCATTGATCTTCCTAATTCTTGACTTGACACAATACATGATACAAGGATATGGAGACCAAGAAATTTGCTTCTCATTTTCTCCTATCAAGAATGAATCTTAAAGGATGATCACCTAGCTTTGCTTATGTCCCATATGACTAATAATATTTTCGGAATTTACTATGATCGTAAAGGATTTCATACCTATTCCCTTACCTACTTTAATCACTTCTCATATAACACATGCTTCTATCGTGGTTTTGGAAATAATACAAAGGTTCCAAGAAAAATAAATTCTAGATATTGATCAATTAAAGTTGTGCCTTAAGAAAATCAAGAACTTTTACTTCATGCAAACAAGTTGTCCTCAACTCATTAATTGTATGGGATGACTTTGAAAGTGACCTTTGTACATAGGCTTGAAAGATTCCACACATTACATGAGAAGTCCTTCCTTTTGGGAATGTAAGGGAGATCCCAAATGTAACTTCACCCATTTGTTACATCCATTCCATCATGCTTGTTAAAACAATCATTCCTTTCCCTTGGTTTCTATAGAGGCATTGTCCCTTATTGCATAGAAGAATCTTTAGGTAGGTGCAACAAATGTGGTGATGACCTGGTTTCCATGTTTTCATTATAGAAATGTTGGATGCTGAAGGACTAAAGCTTGCCCCTTAGGTTCCAATAGGGCTTCATGTGAAAGGATTATAGATACATAGGTCGATATGATAGGTTGGGACATGTCTTGATGTTGTAATTTCTTACCAATGTTTGAAACTTGTAATGAAAATCCAATCATCCCGAGGTTTTGAATTATTGGTAGTATTTTTTCTACATGGGGTCAAACATTGATGCATTTGTATTTGGTAATGAAAACAAGTGTTTGGATGATTAATACATTGAACGAGTTGGTGAATTACTATATCCTCAACTTGGATATCAATCAACTCATACTCGCATGACATGAGGTTCATTCTAATCACCACAACTATAACCCCTAGGCGAACCATGCCCCCCCCCCCTAAACACGCATCCATAGTTAAGCATCTTGTGATTTTAACTTGGGACCTTGTATTCACATTTACTTTGCATTTTAATGACCTTTCAAAGTGAGCTTCCTGGGCAGATCTAACTCCTTTAGAATATTGACTTATTGGCTCTAGGAAGAAATGTCTTCTTAAGGTCCTTTAGTATATTGACTTATTATACTAGTATCTTGGTAGATTGCACAAACTAGGCAATGAGGAAAATAACTCTTCACAACAAAATACTAAATCCAATAAGAAAAGAAAACTTGCAGATACAGGGGACTTTCTGTGGGACATCCATGCTGAGAGAGGCCTCTTAGACTTATACATCTAAAATCCCTTAGTAATATTCTAGATATATTTATTTAATGTGCCAACTTGAAGGCTTTCGTGGCTTCCAGAAAGAATTTCTAGTCATACTTTCCTACGGGATTTTTCCTACAAAGTTTATCTACCAATACTGGCTACAATTAGGACATGCATTCTTATACTTAGCCATTGATGTTTGAACATGAAGATCAAAAATAGCAGCATAACTATTACCTCAAAAGGATTTTGGTACAGAGTGACATACTCCTTCTTTAGTTCCATTTTCATGTGAGGTTTTTGTGGAATGGGAGTTTCTATGGTATGGACCATTATGAGGTCTTCCCCTCAGTGGTAAGAATGACCACAAAGGAAGGGCATGCAACCAAATGTAGATAAACACACCAATGGATCTCAAGCATGTGAGAAAGAGGCTAGAAGCACATCAAGGAAGCAAGATCTGAGCAAGAAACCCATCAAAGCTAGGTTTTCACACTTAAAAAGTCATAATCACTAACAATCACTTAGGCATTTATCACAGTACACAATCATGCCATATTAATACCTCATTGGTGACCTTTTAGTGCTACTAAAGAGAAATTTATAACCCTTTTTTTCCTTTCAGATTTAATTTTCTCTAGTGGAAGGTCAAAGTCAATAATGGTTGGATTGGTGTGGGGTAAGTAGGTTGCCCAAGCTCAACCCAAATTAGCATTTTGCAAATCAAGTAAAACCTCTCAATATTCTAGATATATTGAGAGGTAAATGAAAATACTATGCCCAAAATTGTAAGAGGCGTAATCCATTTTTGAAGGCTTTTTTGACTTCTAGAAACTCTTAATTTATGTTTTCAAATCAAGCTAGTTACCTTTGGGCTACAATTTTGATAATGCATTATAACAAATATTTTGAATCCATAGTACTTAATATGACTGTTTTCATAACCTATTACATTTTTGTTATATTTAACTTTAGTGAGGCATATTTTCTATCATCATTTCCATAAATACTGAGGGATCATTCATTTTTGGATTGCACAAGGAGGAATTTTGGTCAATGTGTGTTGAATTTTGATTTGTTGCAAGCCAAAAGTGTTCAAGTGTTTAAATCTTAAAGATGTTTTACAGATTTCATTGATATTTCTTAGGAAGCACTTGCAATGAGTCAAATATTTCTCTACTATTGGTAAATTCCCATTTTATTGTATCTTATGTTTATTAACACACTAAAATTATAACTATCATAACAATGATTTTACTCAAATAATAAAGGTGCAGATTAAATATGGGTTGAATTTCCTCCAAGAAAAATTCCATTGATAATTGAAAGTGGTAGAACTAATCAGGTTTCAAGAACATACTTCATTTAAGCTCAATGAAGCTCTATATATCTACTTGTTTATGAAACAAGAAATATAACTCAATATGAGCACCCTCCATATTATATAAATGACATTTTTCCTCAGAAGGTATGTACAAGTCAGTGCTAATATATTGACCAAAACATTCAGCGCCATAATAACATATATCCTTAAAATATATGTATAAGCCAGTCCCAATATAATGATCAAGTAGTTCAACTCTTAGAAAAGTGAAAAAAATGTCCCCCCCCTCCCCCCCCAACACCCCCCCAATTGGTTTGACAATATCTTTCATAAATGAAAAGAACGAGGGGCATCTTAGGGAGCTAAGGAAGAGTCTTGTTTTTGTTTTTGAATGGAGGATGCTAGGAAATAAGGTTAGGATAGTAAATTTTCTTGACATGAATAAGTTTAGCAATGGCCTTATCAACTTATTCATGGCAAATATCAACAATCCATGTAAGACATTGTGACTAGTTTTATCCTCTGAGAACCCGAAGTAGGTAGTCTCCTTCACCTTGTACATGCATTGCACTCATTTCATACCTGACTTCATGAAAACACACAACAACTCCTTGAAACTGAATTATAGCCCTCACAACAATCTTTGAGATGAATTTATTCATACATTTTCTTGGTATAGTATATTCCCCCCTTGTATCTTTAAGTAAATCCCGTGGGTGACAATTGGAGAGTAGTTTGACTAATCAAGGGATCAAAACAACACTGAAAATCGACTCAACTTTTCCTAGTAACTAGTAATTTATCTATCTTCTTTCCCATTAATTTTTCCATCAACTACTTAAATATTTCAAATATACTTTATAGACATTTTGTTATAAACCAAAAAAAACAACTTTGGTGTATCATATGCACATACTAATTGTTCATCGAAATGATGATCATTGTGTTAGAAAATTTAAATATTACGGAGCAATGGAACACATAAAATATTGCAGAAATATAAACACAGAAAACGCACAAATCAAGGGAGACACAAATATACGTGGTTCACCCAGTTTGGGCTACGTCCACCTCGAACATTCAGTCCTTCCTTTCTATTATCCAGAAAATTGAAGAGACACAACCTACAGCAAATCCATTGTAATATCCTATGTTTTCTCTCACAGTCTCACCTCTCTGTTTCTCGCTCACACAGAATACACATCTATCTCACAGCCTCAAATACAATGCCCTCATACAGAGAGAGGGGTTGCCTTCTAGGGAAAAAAACCCTAAACTAAACATAAGTTCTACCGTCAGATCATCTGCCTAATGAACGGCCCAGATTGACTAGAAATTACTATACTTTTACAAAATTTACATATGTTTTTAGCTTCGGGGGTGCTGCCCCTGAGCCCCCGCCGGGGACCGCTGGCCCCCGGTCCCCCCAGCCGTGGGGCATCGGCCCCCTTGGACCCCCACGGGGGGGACAAGTCTCCCCCGCACCCCCCCGCATGGAGGGGAGTACAAAACTTCCTAGGGTATACATCTGGCTGAAACAAAGACCTCTGAACAATCATGCTCCACACACAACAATCTCCCACTTGGAGAATGATTGTAGCAACTCCATGGCTGCTTCTTTTGCTGGACAATGACTCCTCTCTTGGACCTGGCTGTTTCTCATCTTCATCGTCATCCTTGAAGACCAATTGAAACTGAGCATGTTCTCAATTTCTCCCTGGTTACAACTTTTGTTAGCATATCTGCAGGATTCTGGCTAGTGTGTATCTTTTCCAGCTTCAACTGTCCATCTTCCAACACTGATCGTATGAAATGGTACTTGAGCTGTATGTGTTTAGTCCTGGAATGAAATGCTGAGTTCTTTGCAAGATGAATGGCACTTTGGCTATCACTGTATAACGTGCCTTTATCATGCTCCTTACCCAATTCACCCATAAACCTTTGTAACCAAATCATTTCTTTACTTGCCTCTGTAGCAGCAACATACTCTGCTTCTGTTGTTGAAAGTGCAACAACACTTTGGATTTTAGAAACCCAATTGACAGCTGTTCCACCAACAGTGAATACATATCCTGTAGTGCTCCTCCTGTTATCTCAGTCACCTGCCATATCTGCATCAACATATCCCTGTAGAGAAATGTTTGAACCACCAAAGCATAATGCTTGATCTGTGGTACCTTTCAAATATCTGAGAATCCATTTCACTGCCATCCAATGTTCCTTTCCTAGATTGTTCATGTACCTGCTTACAACTCCCACTGCATGTGCAATATCAGGCCTTGTGCAGACCATTGCATACATTAAGCTTCCAACTGGTGATGCATATGGAACTTTAGACATATAATCCATGTTTTCTTGGGTCTTTGGGCACATTTCTTTGCTAAGTTTGAAATGGCTAGCAAAAGGTGTACTAACTGGTTTTGCATTGTGCATGTTAAATATTTTCAACACCTTTTGTATATACTCATTCTGAGACAATGTTAAATTACGATTTTTCCTGTCTCTAGTTATTCTCATACCAAGGATTTGTTTTGCAGCTCCCAAATCCTTCATTGCAAATGAATTTGCCAATTTTCTTTTGAGCACATTTATTTCCTGCATGTTAGATCCTGCAACAAGCATGTCATCTACATACAATAACAGTATAATATAGCTGCCATCATTTTGCTTTTTCAGATAAACACAATGATCAGAGTGACATCTAGTATAACCTTGTTCAGACATAAACTTGTCAAATTTTAGATACCACTGCCTTGGAGCCTGTTTTAAGCCATACAAGCTCTTCTTCAACCTGCAGACAAGTTTCTCCTTCCCTTTCACTTCATATCCTTGTGGCTTGCATATATATCGCTTCCTCCAAATCCCCATGGAGAAAGGTTGTCTTTACATCTAACTGCTCAAGATGCAAATCTTCAGCTGCTACAAGACTCAAAATAGTTCTGATTGAAGTCATTTTAACAACAGGAGAAAATATTTCATCAAAATCAATACCTTTCTTCTGTGCAAACGCCTTCACCACAAGTCTAGCTTTGTACCTCTGTTTTCCTCCATCTTCTTCCTTCAACCTGTAAACCCATTTATTCTTCAATGTAGTTTTTCCTGCAGGCAACCTGACTAAATCCCAAGTCTGGTTATGAATTAAGGAGTCCATCTCTTCTTCCATGGCTACCTCCCACTTCTTCCTGCTTTCAACCTGCATTGCTTCTTCATAACATTCGGGTTCACCGGAATCAGTCAACAATAAATAATATAATGAAGGAGAGTATCGTTCAGGGGGTCTACTTATCCTGGTAGATCTTCTAACATCGCTTTCAGGTGTTTGGGGTGCCTGTTGCTATTGTGGTGGTTGTCGTTGTTGTGGTTGTTGATTATTATTATTTTCAGGCACCTTTACTTTTTCAGTGACTTCATCAAGAACTACATATTCCTTGTTTTCCTTTTCTTGTTTCTTTTCCTACAAATGATTCTTAAACAAGATTTGAATATTAAATCTCTGCTCCTAATGATTTTGTGATTTTCATAATCATATAAGCGATAACCAAAATCATTAACACCATATCCAATAAGGGCACATTTCTTTGACTTTTCTTCAAGATTTGTTCTATTTTCTTTATCAATATGGACAAAGGCCTCACAACCAAAAGGCTTTAAAATAGAGTAGTTTACCTTTTTACCTGTCCATGCTTCCTCTGGAACACCACCATCCAAGGAACTTGAAGGCCCTCTGTTTATTAGATAAACAACAGTATCTACAACATCTCCCCAAAACTGTAAAGGCAATCCTGCATGCAATCTCATGCACCTTGCACGCTCCATGATTGTCCTGTTCATCCTTTCTGACACACCATTTTCTTGTGGTGTTCGTGGAACTGTTTTCTGTCTGCGAATTCCATGCTCTGAACAGTACTTATCAAACTATTTGCTGCAATATTCACCTCCATTGTCTGATCTAAGACACTTCAATTTCTTTCCCGTCTCAATCTCAACCAAAGCTTTCCATTTCTTAAAAGTATCAAATACATCAGATTTATTCTTAATACAATAAATCCAAGTTTTTTCTAGTTGCATCATCAATAAAAGTAACATAATAACGAGAGCCACCGAGAGATGATACCTGAGCAGGTCCCCATACATCTGTATGCACAAGCTCCAATTTTCATTCTTCTTTTCTTTCCCAACTCTGAGAAATCTGACTCTCTTCTGTTTTCCATAAATGCAATTCTCACAGAAGTTCAAATCAACATTCTTCAAACCCGGCAACAAATTCCTTGAGTGAAGAGAATCTTCATCCCTTTTTCACTCATGTGTCCAAGCCTATGATGCCATAATGCTGCATCTGCTCCTTTGGAAGTTAAAGCATTAACAGAGTTAGAAATACCATTGCATAAATACAATGTACCAACCTTTTCGCCTTTTGCTATTACCAGGCTCCTTTGGTGACCTTCCAAGCTTTATCTGTGAAAGTTGTCACACAACCTTCACCGCCTAACTGCCCTGTTGAAATCAGATTTTTCTTTAGATCTGGAACATGCCTTACCTCCTTTAGTAGCCATTGGTTTCCATTCTGCTGTTTTACAAGAACCTCACCCATTCCAACAATTTTACAGGGGTTATCATCACCCAAACGAACTTGTCCAAAATCTCCTTGAACATAGTCATGAAAGTATTTCTTATCAGGTGTGGCATGAAATGAGGCCCCTGAATCTACCACCCAGGAATCAATAATATTTT